>RJVU01053588.1:322932-336989 GCA_003731715.1 Anabarilius grahami | reverse complement strand
CTTTACCCTTTTTCCAAACTTAAAATAGTAAGATTAAACACAGAGGGCCTATTTAAAGTCTGATCAATCAGATTTGGTTTGCATGAGTCATTTACATTTGGCCACATGAATGTAACAAATAAGTATAACAAACCTGTATCCTTGATCATTCAAATGATAGACATTGAAATTGTGCTACTGCTACTCTTGAGGTTGCTTATACAGTGAGGTGGCTAAAACTGCTTCAGTGTAGTATTCACGACACCAGCTGCAGTGTAATACACATCGGCGCCAAATCGATAATAAACCTAAAATAATGCGATGATACCAGTATTTCAGCTGTACCTGCATCAACTCGCTACCCGCTGATAGGGGCTGTATTCAAACAGTCCCATGTTTGTATCCTTGAAGAGTCTAAAGTTTCTTATCTACATCATGTTTTTACAGCAGTGAGCAATGAGGCCAGTCAGAGGCGTCAGATCAGAAACCCGCTCAAAATGGCAGTTCTCATTTAACACTTGCTCAGACTGCATTCATTCTCACCCCTCGTGAATCATTTCACTATAACTAACAAAGTGTAGACATGATGTTAATAAGAGATTCATTATGCCCTGTATGCAGCTTCAGTTATTATAATGGGAGATTCGAAAGAATGCAGAACGCTGTGTCCTCGCCATGAGATGAAGTGAGTGACTGTTTCAGCAAGCGCTGAATTATAACACTTCATTATAAACACTAGTTAGGCACTTTATTTCTACTTTTAAAATATTTTCTTCATTTTTTATGGAAAATACATGTCTTTCCGATCTGATATATGACGGCAAAAGACGGAATCGAACTCAGGTCGATTGCGTCCAAAGTTACTTCCACGCGCCATACTCCCTACAGCTTACAACACAACAGACATTGAAAGGTGCATGCCTTTTTAAATCTTGTGTGGCCCAACCAGACATTGGTGGGCATTACTGCCATCTGCCTTGTAGTGTCTTGTTTGCTGTGTATCTAGTTCCAGTCCTGTCCTGCAAACAGAGCTTCTCTCCACTTACTCTCCCTGCCTAGCAGCAAGACTAGTACAGTGTCTGAGATATCTGAGTGTAAGGTCAGTTGTGCATAGAGTACCTGCCTGGCCATCGCTGCTATCCTCTGTTCTCACTCTGCCCTGCCATAACTGCTCTCCAGCCTACTGTAATTAAGTTTTTTTTTAAGCTACATTATAGTCACCGTTCTATGGTTAAAACATTGATTGGATTATTACATGCCTTTTAGTCATATTAATTTACATTTCATCAAATTGCTCTGTATCTTTCAACATACTTTCTGATGTTCATTCATGTTTATTTTGTGCTAGAACTATAGTTATGTCACTTGCCACTTAAACTAAAAAGCTTGATCATGAGGTTTAAGAATCAACATCGAGATTGTTAAAATGAAGATGATTAAAATTGAGAAAATCAAAATTTTCTTTCCAGTCCCAATAAAAATCATAGAGCAAATTGGGTTAAACCAAACCCACAAGCAGTGCAGTCTGAAACATGAAGAAGGAACAAGGAAAACATACTCAGTATATACCATTAACAAGAAATAGTCTGCTTTATGGGTAATGACACTAGCAGCAAAAATGACGTCAAAACCACACTGTGGCAGATGAAATCAAAAGAATTCAGAATAATATCTGCCATATAAAGCCATAGAGAAAATAGCGATATTATGTTAGTATGTTATTTCAAATTTAGGCACCCAGTTTTAAACCCTTCACTGCACTGACTGCCCTGGAAGAGACTTGCAACAGAAACTCATCATGGCAGCATGATTTGATAAGTATTCAGAGGGCATTCCCTGTTTAAATGATTGTATCTTGCTTGCAAAACATCAATGTACATAATTGATGTACATAAAACATCAAGGTTTCACATGAATTGAATTAGTCCACAATTCAGTTTACTTTTTTTTTTTCATTTAAATTTTAAATGAACTTTTGTGCTTTTACAGATTTCACAAAATGTGTCAGATAAATAAAACCAAACAACTCAAGTTCCTTGTAATCATGTGACAAACTGGTATTACGGGAAAGATGAGCAGGAGACGTCCCATTCTCATACTGATTATTAAAAAGTTTCCCTTGAGACTGACTCACGATGAGATTTGCTGTGAAAACTCCACAACAATACGGTCTTGAATGGTGTAAGTATCATAAAAAATTATCAGAAATAACTTTAAGAATTCATTTTTAAAACATAATATCTATTGTTGTATTTGTGAAAAAAAAGCATGCTACTACATTAAATATTCTTTACATTTAAGGAGATTTAATAAGATCAGCATCAGCATACAAGTTTGTATTATGTGACTTATGTACTTCCTTGATACGCATTGTTACACAAACTGAACTTTGCTAGTAACTTAATCTTTCAAAGATTTAGGCATTTCATGGAATTCCTTAAGAAAGGAAGCTAATTTTAGAACCTCAGAATTATGCACAAAAGAAGAAATTGAGAAATGTCTTTGTTTGTTATCCACACAATGAAAGTCAATGGACTTTCAATGTTGTTTGGTTTCCAATGTTCTTTAAAATATCTTCTTTTGTGTTCCACAGAGGAAATAAAGTCATACAGGTTTGGAACGGAATGAGGGAGAGTAAATGAAGACAGAATTTTTGGGTGGACTATCCCTTTAACCCCAGCAACAATGGAATCATCCAAAAATCGCTGTCAGCGCAGCAGCAGCATGAATGAAGGTTACAATGTGCCGTAAGAGAATGTTCTTAATTATTATAAGAATTGAGTTTTAATCAAAAATGTGATTGTATTAAGTCTGACTTCTCAGTTTAAAACATTGTTTCTATTAGATTATTTATAATTGCATGTGTATTCATGCTGAAAAATTAATTAAATATTTATTTTTTACATAATAACAAAATGGTTGATGGATATTTAGTGTTACATTCTTCCTACACAAATATTCTATAAATATTTGCCCCCATCTGCATTTTACAGAAGGCCAAGTCTTCCACCACGCAGACTAGCTTTGATTCACAAAGGACCTCCAAAACGATTCCTTCTACAAACAGAGAGAAAAGTGCTTGATGATCATGGAAAAGTCAGAAAATGGACTTTTGGGAAAAAAGACACCAGAAAAGCAAACAAAATTGTGCTGTTGGTGGGAGAGACCGGTGCTGGCAAGACGACTCTCATCAACACCATGGTCAACTACTTACTGGGAGTGAAGTTTGAGGATGAAATATGGTATGAAATCACAGAAGAAGAAGCCAGAGACCAATCAGAATCACAAACATCTGAAATCACCATGTATGAGGTCTTTCCTATAAAAAGTCCCATATCTCTCACCATCATTGATACTCCAGGATATGGAGACACTAGAGGACTGGAAAAAGATCTGGAAGTTGCTGAGAATTTATCTATGCTGTTTCAGAGCAATGATGGAGTTTGTGAAGTCGACGCTGTGTGTTTTGTGACTCAAGCATCTAAGAATCGTCTCTCAGACAGACAGCATTACATTATCAGTTCAATTCTGTCTTTGTTTGGAAAAGACATTGTGAAAAATATTGTGTTTTTAATCACTTACTCTGATGGTTTGGAACCCAATAATGTCATCGGTGCGATTAATAAAGCTAGAATCCCCTGCAGACGAGACCACAGCGGCCAACCTGTTTATTTCTTGTTTAACAACCGGCAGGCTGACGCCCGTCACACTAAAGAACGTCATATTCGTGCTCAAAGAGATGCCTGGGAAGACAGCATGGATGGCATGAAGCATTTCCTTCAATCTCTGACTCTAAATAACAGAAGAAGTTTAGAGTTGACTTCGGATGTACTGACAGAGCGTATTCAATTTGAAGCGTCCATTTGCAACTTACAGCTGCGAGTTCAAGAGAAAGAGCTGAAAAAGTCTGAAAAACTTCAGATCCAGGAGGCAATGAAAGTAAACAGGGAAAAGATTGAGGAGAGTAGAAATTTTATCATTAAAGTAAAAAAGACTGTGAAAACAAAGGTGCCCATTGAGAGCAAGTCATGGAAGCACAGGAAGGCAACAACCTGCACCGTCTGTGAGGAAAACTGCCATGAGTTCGACTGCTGGTGGGTTTCTAATCCCAGCAAATGTGAAGTCATGAAAGACGGCTACTGCACCGTGTGCACAGGGAAGTGCCACCACAGCAAACACGTCAAAGAAAACAAGAAATATGTCATCAGCACCTCAAGCACAACAATGGAGTTTGACTCTATAAAAATGGAATATGAAAAAGCCCAAGAACAAACCAAGACATTTTCGGTTTTAATGGAACATCTTGACAAAGATCTGAAGGAGATTGAGGACCAAAAGTCAAATCTTCTGTCTGATGCTTACCAGAACATCAAGCATCTGTCTCAGATCGCATTAAAGCCAGACTCGGCCTTCACTCTTCAGCATCTGGACTTTTTCATCCCCAGAGTGAGGGAGGCTGGGAAAGTAAACTGGGCCCGAGAGCTGGAGGAAATGAGGAGAAAAGCTGTAGCTGAAGAAGCAAATAAAGATGCTCTGAGTTATCTGAAAGCTGGTCTGGCAAAACTGTTCCTTAGTGAGCATCAATAAACAGATTTAGTACTAGTGAAACAAACAACTGGTAGAAGACTGCAGCTTACAATGAGAAATCAATGACTTTATACACAGGTGTTTCAACAGCACTTGTATATACCAGGGTTTGTCTTTAATTACAACTTACAGATTTCAACTATGTTCTTTTTTTAAAATGAATGTCACACACAAAATGCTTTGTAATCCTTTTGTCATTCTTTTTTCGTTTATTTGTGCTACTTTTTGTGTACATATTTTGCTTTTACCCTTATTCCAAACTTTCTTAGAATCTGACATATTTAAAAATATATAGATTAAAATATTTGAAATGTTTTTAAATACACAAAGGACTTAACCATAAGTAATTAGTTTTAAGCTATTTGAATTACTATATATGCTAAATATGTCAAGACTGTCATCCGTGCTGTATTACACTATTATACAGTATGTACAGTATTATATTTATATTCTTGTATACTGTGTTGTATCATTATTAAAAGGGTGAATAATGTTGTCATTTGATTGACTTGTTTAGTCTCATTTAACTACAATATGAAAACTGTAAGCAGACATGTGAGCATAAAGTGCAAACTGATGTGATAAACAACCACAGAAAATGTACTCTGCGAATCATGGCTACCAGAGTGTGGCACCCACCTTCCCTTCAGGTATTATCACACAAGGGTGTCTGCCCCCTCAGCTCCGAGCTCCGTATTTGGCCCTAACTCAGAGTACTCCCCCCTTATTCTGGTTAGGAAGATAACCAGGTGAGTGTGAGGAGACAGGGTGGTGGAGAGATGCTAATAACTGTAGAGGATTCATAGGTGAGTTGATTGTGTATTTATGATGTCCTCCACTTATGCTGATTGGGTAGACATCTTAATTACTGATTGCTGTCAGCCGTTTGGAATGACATGATAATTGGATAGATCATTTGAAAGCACTCTTTCCAAACTTTTGTTTATAAACATCATGTCTTAGATCATTCAAGCTTAATTTCTGTTTATATATATTTTTGGACTTTATAAAGCATTTTACACTTTGGAGCATTTATACATTTTTCAAGAAAGGTTTGGATTTGGAGATTTCTTCTGCAGTGCCATAAAAACTTTATACCCGAATGGAAGTAGTTCTGTTGTTTTAAAACATGGTGCACGGTTTTGAAATTATAAGGAGAATCAGGCAGGGCTGACCCATTTTGTGTTACCTTCTTGCAGCTCAGCTTCTCTGTACTCACATAAAAACCAGCAGTCTGAAAGGAATAGCTATTGCTGAAGGAGAGGTGATCATCAGTCAGCTTGCTGATGACACAACGTCTAGGTTACAAAGGTAACCCTTGTTCCCTGAAGGAGGGAACGGAGACGTACAGTACGTCGGACAGACGGACGAATAGGAATCTCGCTAGAGAGGCCAATCTACTTCGAGTGTAACTAAAATGAGCCAATGCACATTGGCATGCAATCATATGCATCAGCTGCTCGCCTCGCAGCGTGGGTATTTAATGAGCAGCAGGTGCGTTGCATCTACAGGTTTTTGCAGAGGAGCCGAACAGGTTAGGCGGCAGCATCAGCGGGGTACAGCGACTGTGGCGACGGGAAGTACGTCTCCGTTCCCTCCTTCAGGGAACGACGGTTACCTTTGTAACCAAGACGTTCCCATTCAGTCGGTCACGTTCGACGTACGTCGGGCAGACCGACAAATAGGAATCCCTACAAAAGCGCCACAGGAGCTGCCCTCTTCCAGCGCTCTGTAGTAAGCCACCTGAACCCCCTTGCCTGAGGACGGTGGGACAGGGCTAACACAGAGAGTGTTGATCACTGCTGTTCCCCCCAAAAAAAACAACTCAGTGAGACTATTGGATAAACCTGGGAAAGCGTACCCTTTCGCTGGGAAAGGAACGCTGCGGAAGCCACATCGTTCCCCGAAGGAGTTATGTGGAGAAGTACATATGGACTAACCCCGTAGGGCTGTACTACATATGGAAGAACTGGGGTGACTCCAACCCGATGAAGGGTGGGTTCTCCCAGAGGGAAAGACACAAGCTTCGTTTAGGAGCAACTGTGGAACCAGAAATATGGGATCCCTGTAGGGTCACACATATGGTACCCAGCCTAAACCCGGTTCTCGAGGATACAATGGAAAATAGGCCTGGCGCAGAAGCTCAGCCACGTCGGCTGCCGAAGGGAGATCGGAGGACTCAACAGGGTCTGCCTTGTAGGGACTCTCTGGAGAAATAAGTGCATGTAAGCGCAGCAAGCCGACACTAAGCCGGGGCCTCTCCGTGCCTCTGACCTGAGGTAAGAACGCGGGAGGAGACCGGCTCGACACGAAGGCTATAAAATCTAGCGAACGTGTTAGGTGTCGCCCAGCCCGCAGCTCTAAAAATGTCTGTCAGCGAGGCGCCACGAGCCAGCACCCAGGAGGATGCGACACCTCTCCTGGAGTGAGCATGCAACCTGAGCGGGCAGGGCACGCCTTGAGCTTGGTAAGCCAAGGCGATGGCGTCCACTATCCAGTAAGCCATCCTCTGCTTGGAGACAGCCTTTCCCTTCTGCTGGCCTCCGTAACAGACAAAGAGCTGGTCTGAGGTCCTGAAGCTTTGGGTTCTGTCTATGTACAGTCGCAAAGTGCAAACTGGACAGAGCAAAGCCAGGGCTGGGTCTGCCTCCTCCGGGGGCAGCGCTTGCAGGCTCACTACCTGGTCCCTGAAGGGAGTGGTAGGAACCTTGGGCACATAGCCAGGCCGGGGTCTCAGCACTACGTGGCTGTCACCCGGCCCGAACTCTAGGCACGATTCGTCGACCAAAAACGCCTGCAGGTCCCCTACCCTCTTGATGGAGGCCAATGCAACCAGCAGCAAAGACAGAATATTTAAGTCTGCTGACTGCAAGGGCTCAAAGGAGCATTCTAGAGTGCTCTCAGCATCAGAGCAAGGTCCCAAGAGGGTATGGAGGGGGGTCGAGGAGGATTTAACCGTCTCGCCCCCCTAAGGAACCTGACGACCAGGTCGTGCTTACCAACGGACTTGCCATCTATGTGGTTGTGATATGCGGAAACAGCAGCAGCATGAACTTTGAGGGTGGAGGGGGACAGCCTACGCTCCAACCCTTGCTGCAAGAAGGAAAGTACGACTCTGATCGAGCTCATTCTCGGCGAGAAGAGCACCACTCGATGAACAGGTTCCACTTCAAGGCGTAAGCACGTCTCGTAGACGGTGCATGTGCCGAAGTGATGGTGTTAAGTACCTCGGGGGGTAAGTCACCTAGAACCTCCGCGTCCCATCCAGGGACCAGACATGGAGTTTCCAGGAGTCTGGGTGCGGGTGCCAAAGTGTGCCCTGTCTCTGAGAAAGAAGGTCCTTCCTCAGAGGAATGCGCCAGGGAGGGGCTGTTGCGAGGAGCGAGAGTTCCGGGAACCAGGTCCGGTTGGGCCAAAAGGGCGCAACTAGCAGGACCTGCTCCTCGTCCTCCCTGACTTTGCACAAGGTCTGTGCAAGTAGGCTCACTGGGGGAAACGCTTATTTGCGAAGGCCCCTGGGCCAGCTGTGTGCCAGTGCATCTGTCCCGAGTTTTCCCTCGGACAGGGAGTAAAACAACTGGCAGTGGGAGGTTTCTGGTGAGGCAAACAGGTCTACCTGAGCCTCTCTGAACTCTCTCCAAATCAGCTGGACCACCTGGGGGTGGAGTCGCCACTCTCCCGGCAGCGCAGCTCGTGAGAGCTCATCGGCCACAGGGTTGAGCACACTGGGGACATGAATGGCGCGAAGCGACCTCAGGTGATTCTGGCTCCAGAGGAGTAATTGCCACCCGGAAAGTGCCACGTTGCCACGCCCATCTCGGGACTCGGCCGTGAAGCCAGTGTTGAAGCGGTCTCATATGAAGCAAACCGAGAGGGGTTACTGCCGCTGCGGCCGCCAAATGCCCCAGGAGCCTCTGAAAGAATTTCAGTGGGACTGCTGTCCTGCCTTTAAACGTATTCAAGCAGTTCAACACCGACTGAGCACGTTCCTCTGTGAGGCGTGCTGTCTGTTCGACCGAATCCTACTCCATACAGAGAAAAGAGATCCTCTGCACAGGGGAGAGTTTGTTCTTTTCCCAGTTGACCTGAAGGCCCAACTGGCTGAGGTGACTGAGCGCCAGGTCCCTGTGTTCGTACAACTGATCCTG
This sequence comes from Anabarilius grahami, assembly GCA_003731715.1. Lineage (NCBI taxonomy): Eukaryota > Metazoa > Chordata > Actinopteri > Cypriniformes > Xenocyprididae > Anabarilius > Anabarilius grahami. The sequence continues at coordinate 328,275 of RJVU01053588.1, read as the reverse complement.
CGACTGAGATAGAATGAGCCAGTCATCGAGATAGTTGAGGATGTGAACACCCCGTTCTCTCATGGGAACAAGGGCTCCCTCCACGACTTTCGTGAAGACGCGGGGAGACAGGGCCAGCCCGAAGGGTAGGACCTTGTACTGATATGCTCGACCCTCGAACGCAAAGCGCAGGAACAGCCTGTGTCGAGGTAGAATCGAGACATGAAAGTACACGTCCTTCAGGTTGATCGCTGCAAACCAATCTTGGGGACGGATGCACTCGAAAATGCGTTTCTGCGTGAGCATTTTGAACTGTAGCTTGTGGAGGCTCCGATTCAAAACTCGCAGGTCCGAGATCGGTCATAACCCACCGCTTTTCTTGGGTACAATGAAGTAGGGACTGTAGAACCCTGACCTCATATCTGCTGGAGGGACCGGCTCTATCGCGTCCTTCGCCAGTAGGTCCGCTATCTCCGCACACAAGACATGGACATCTACAGCTTTCACTGCAGTAAAGTGGACGCTCCTGAACTTGGGGGGACGCCGGGCTAGCTAAATCGCATAGCTGAGCCTGAAGGTCCGAATGAGCCAGCGAGATGGACTGGGGAGCGTTAACCAGGCTCGCAGAGACAGTACAAGCGGGATCAAAGGGACCGTAGGCGTACCCGTAGTGGGGCAGCGAGGTGGAACGCAGGGACGTGGCTCAGGAGGCTCTCTTAGCGAGGCTCTCTCTCTTTTACTCAAAAATCTGGTTCTGAGTAAAATATGTGAATAAATACATATTTTAAGCATTTATATCAAGGGAGTTAAAAATGGCTCACTGCTTGGCAGGTATTACGTTAAAGTCACCCTTTGTTATAACTGCTTATCAGCGATTTATAATGCATTTGTAAATAAGTTATTAGTCATTAACAAACATCTTTATAAACCCTTTACAAAGGGAACCTTAATGTAAAGTTTTACCATTATGGTTTGTCTATTGATTGTATTAATTTTCTGAAGCGACCTTGGGTTCTTGAAAGGCGCTATAAAAAAATAATAATTATTATTATTATAGCAAAGGACCAAAAATAAAGATGCACCTTTAATTTTCAACCTTGTACGGATAAAGTTCAGAAAATATTTAACCAGGGCTATAAAGAGATCTCTCTTTGAGAGGTAGGGTACTTCTTATGTAGCCCCGAGTATTTAAAAAAGACAGATTAAAAAAAAAAATGCTTAAATGTTTTAAACTCTTTTCAAAGACAGTCATTACAATGGAATATAACAGTCATTACAATGAAAATTATTTTGACATTAAATTGCAGTACAGAATTGCACTTGTTCCGTGTAAGATTGTTCTTGTTAAACTCATGTTTGCCAGCAGGGGACAGCCAAGCTTTACACTATAGTAGTGTTATACTGGTGCTTGTGTCATTAATGATTTATGACCCTTTGATTGATGACTTGACAGGTGTGACCTTATGCCCTTTCGTTTCCGGACTGTGNACGGAAGGGCAAAAGGTCGCACTTCCTGTCATAAACACAGTCCGGAAACGAAAGGGCATAAGGTCACACCTGTCAAGTCATCAATCAAAGGGTCATAAATCATTAATGACACAAGCACCAGTATAACACTACTCACTATGCATTATTTGCTGACTAACAGAACAGAAATAGAATTCAGTAAGTGATGAGTGTCCAGTGTCGGTGTACACGCAACGGAAAGCACTCCTTGTTTAACATGTGTTTTTCATGTTCTTTAACAGGTAAGCTGCCTGACAATAATCATTACTCTAGTAATGCCCAACAGTACTGTGATTTTTTGATTCTTGTGAGGTTCCTTGTGCTTGCAATTTCACCCGGACCTATTTTTAGGTGTGCCAGCTGCCACTGTGGCCTGTGAGTTTGAGGCTTTCATCAACCTGAGTTCATAAGCAAATCTCATGTAGGCATACATAATCAGAATAAATGAAGAGGATATTGTGTTATGTTATGAAGCTTGTGAAATTTAAGTGCTTATGAACTGAGGATTATTAAATTGAATAGCCTACACCCAAAAACTACACATATAAATATTTATTTGCAATACAATTTATTCTTATCAAAAAGCGAATGACATGCGAAACCTTGGGTTCACGGATCAGAATAGAAGCAGTCAAGTCAAGTCAAGTCACCTTTATTTATATAGCGCTTTTTACAATGCAGATTGTGTCAAAGCAGCTTTACAGTGATATATAACTTTGGCTGCACAGCAGCTCTTAAAGAAAATTGTGTCAATGCAGGCAGATCAAAGCACTGTTGAATATCAAATGTCAAGTCAAATGTCAAGTGTCCCCAACTAAGCAAGCCAAAGGTGACAGCGGGAAGGAACCCAAACTCCAACAGGTGACATCAGGTGGCGAACAGGTGGCAAATAGGTGTTAAAATGGAGAAAAAAACCTTGGGAGAAACCACGTGGTTGTGTGCGAAAACGAATCAAGCTCCGGTACAGGGCTTCACTAGCTGCATCTCATTTCGAAGGCTGCGTCCTCTGGAGGTTGCATTTGAAGACTGAAGACTGAAGACTTCATCGAGGTGGTCTCATTTTTAAAAAAAGTTACAGTTAGATTGTAAAAACAGTCAGTTTTACTACGGCTACTTTTCTTAAATAAGACATCCTTGATAACGTATGCAGCCTCCAAAATGAGCTTCGAAGCCTCGGTGTCAAACGTCTCATCACTAGTTCTTAGTCAACATTTCTTAATCTGAGATATTAAGAAATGTTGACTTTAACCATGATTAAGAGTGTTAAAATGTTGGACGAGAGTGTTATCAACTCCAAGAAAGACTAGTAACTTTCAGCATGAGCAAAGTGAGAAGTAAATGTCTAAAAATACAAATAGTTGAGATAAGAAGTGCAAAACGAGGCATGATGAACTAAAGAGGAACATTGATTAGAATAGGAACATTGATTAGTCGTGTGTAGTGACGTGCAGCATGAGTGAAGAAAACACACATTAACATGATAAAACCTCCTTCAGCATCATTCTGTCAGCCATTACATTTAAAAGCATTCAGGATGTACTGTTAATACGAATTCCAGTAAGATTCAGTGGTAAAATGCTTTTATTAATCATTTTGTAAGATTGTTATGGAAAACACAGTAACTGGTGTTCAGTTAAAATCTAGTTTATGAAATAAAGTCAGTTTATTAGCATATTTCATAGAAGATTAAAAACTGTGAATAAAAACAATTAAAACTTTATTAAAAAGAGTATTAATACAGCTTCAAACTATTATCAGTGCTGGAGTAATGTAGATATATACTAAATAGTTATTTTCATAGTTATTTATGTTTATTGAGTTTATGCATTATTTGCTTGTATTCATTTTAAAGGGGGTTGTGATACTTTAGTGATGTTCGTCATACCTTTCCTTTATACCCTGTGAGAGTGAGCACCGAGCACATTTAGATTCATTTTGTTACAATGGATTTAGAGCAGGTTTTTCGTGAGAATTGAGTGTGGTAAAAAGAGTAATTTGTCCATTGCCATGTATCTGCATCAGACATATTATTTTGTTTGAGACAGAACAATTTTATCTCTATAGATGAATTATCTCAGGACAATCCCTCCATCTGTATCCTGTAAGTAATGTAATTGATATTACGCACACGTACGTGGAGAGCGATTTATCTCTTATGATTTCCACTTCCTGTTTTACCACTGGCTCATTGCTTTGTTTTGTTTTTTTTTTCTTCACAGAATGGTCATTTGTTTCATTGGATTGTTAATCGCCATTTTGGTGCAGTCAAGAGCCCAACTAAAGCAACCGCTGACCTCCATCATGGTGACTTCAAATGAAACAATTTTCAACATCTAAAGCTCTGTACATGTACATCAAGTATGACAGAAATAAAGTCAATCTGGTTAGTAATAAGTGAAGCTGGTAATGCTGTTTGTTGAGTTGTTTATTCAGATCTTGAGAGATTTAATGTATTTTATCTTCAGTTGATTTTATCTAAGGCTGTGCCTGAAATCTGTTGGAGTTCTTGTGTTTCGCTTTTCTTCAGTGATTCTGCTTATTATAGCAATATGTTGGACAAGTCTTAATTTATCCAACATGCAGACTAGAAGCTTCTGAATGACAGAAAAAAATAAAAATAAATAAAGTTTCAGTAAAAACTTTCATATTCAGAATAAATGATCTACAACATTTGTTATCGTGGTAGCTATATATTTCCCTAATCTAAAACACGTTTTTCACTGTGTTAAGTTATTTTACCACACATGAAAGCATTTTGAAAACAGTGTTTTGGTGCATGTTGGTTTCGATTTTGGCATGAAAGGTTGTTTACTGTCTGTCTGTCTTATCTCTGCTGAATCATTTCCATGTTGTCTGCTCTGTTAGGTTAACCTGTTCAACCTGTTTTGGGGCGGGACAGACAGAGAGCAGAGTATGAGAGAAGAGAAAGAATGAAGGTGAAAGTTTGACTTCATTTTGGACAACTCTAAATGATTTTAACTTTATTCATCTTTTATTTGTGTTAAGTAAATGGTTTAAAACTAAATTGGATGAATTGGTTTTGTGTGTTAAGTGTAATTTATTTATTTATTAATTTTTTTTGGTTGGGGGGGGAGGTGTTCATCTTTTGGACATCAAAACTGAGCTTTTCCACTTTCATCACATCGACACAAAACACGCAAGATCTTCGAGTGTAAGACTGAAACAAGGTTGGTCTAGTCTAATGGGGCATTAATGTACAGTTTGCTGTAACTTGTATTTGAATTTGCCAGTAAGTGATGCATTGAAATGAAAACATATGGCCAAAGCGAAACTAGGGTGAAAATTAAAGGCATATATATAAATATATAACTGTAACTGCAAATGAATTTTTATGATTTTGTTTGGAATAAAAACATGTGAGCTTGTGATTATTTAGGCGATATGTGACAAGCAGTTCATTTCGAGTCGGAATGTTACTGTGGCGTGACAGCTCAATGTATCTGCCTGTTGATTGCTGAATCTCTGTGATCAGACTTTAATAAGCTATAGAAAACATGAATGAACATTCGGGTACAACGGGGCTAAAGGCACATTGGGGTAAAAGGTGCATTTGACTTTATTCTCTTTTAAACCACTAGATGGCACACAAATTCAGCTCTGCACTTTTCTGATGCACATGCAATCGCAGACAGCAAGGTAAAGTTGATTCTGCACTAATGTGATCTAATATTTAATGTTTATTAAAATGTAGATTTAAGTAGAGATTTAAATGAGAATCAAATAAATTATTTTCTATATTTTGAGACAAAGGTGTTAATGATTTTCAGTTTTGTACAAGATAATTAAAGCAAAGAGTTTTTTTAATAATGGAAGAATATGTAAAAGTATGGTATGACA
>RJVU01053588.1:275132-322910 GCA_003731715.1 Anabarilius grahami | reverse complement strand
TAACATTCAGATGGTAAATATCATTTATTAATCTGTGTGTTCACCTTAGAGATAATCACCATAATAATGAAACCATTATATATAAAAAATATGATATTAATTATATCATATAATTAATATATTTATTTGTTAATAAACAAAGTAAATACAGGAAGATTCATCATGCTAGCATATGTGGAAGTATTTAAACGATGTGTGTTACAACCAGGGCTGGAAATGGCTGAGATTCACTGGGGGGACTCTATATGGGAAGGATATATTTTTTTTTTACTCTCAATGACTTTTCAGATTCAAGATTCAAGATTCAAGAGTTTTATNGGTTGTGCCCCGCGCACCCCTATGTTTCTGTCAATAGATACACATTCTGACTCCGCAATATGTTAAAATGGTAACACTTTAGTATAGGGAACATGTATTCAACTAGTTAAAAGAACCTAAAATAAAGTGTTATCCTTGTTGTTTCTCTTTCCTTCAGTGATTCTGCTTATTAAAGGTGCTCTAAGCGAAGTCACATGTTTTTAGGCCAAAACATTTTTTGTCACATACAGCAAACATCTCCTCACTATCCGCTAACTGCCTGTCCCCTGAACACACTGTAAAAAAACGCGGTGTCTGTAGTCGCCACAAGCTCCGAAAATGGCAACAAAAACAAACTGGTGCAGCCTGGACCACGAAACATAATAAACATGCTCCAGCCAATAACCGACAAGAATGATTTTAAATGCGCGTTCATGACTCTTTCAGGAAGCACGGAGGGGAAGGGGAGGGGGAGGAGGAGGAGGAGGAGGAGGAGGGAGGGTCTAGCTAGCCTCTGTTTTGTTTGACAACACTTCGAACGTCAACAGAAAGTTACTCCACCCAGGATCACTTAGAGCACCTTTAACATCAGGTGTCACCACTAATGGTCAATCATCACTTAAAAGTGGTACAGAGGACGTTTTGTTTTATACATTTTTGCAATATTACTTGAAACTGTCTTTACTAACTGATAAAAGACTATTTATTAGGTGCACTGAAAGGAATATTCGCGCTCAAACGCGTCCAGTCAGAGCCAGTTGCGTTCAGTCTGCGATTACAGTCGGTGTTCAAATTCCATGTGAAAGTATATAAATCTGCTTCAGGAGCAGGAAACAATCGCTGTATGTTGAGCACAGTCTTAGAATGTTTTAGCTAGTCTTAAATGTGTGCCCGGCTTAATAACACAGCGAATGCCGGTGGTAAACACTCGTGTTCCTATACTCGTGCACGAGTTTTGGGAGGCGTTCACTCGAAATGGAGGGGGGTTGTTCTTACGCATGCGCTCATTTCAAAAACTCAATCGACGAAAAGATCCTCTGTACCACCTTTAATTAATCACTTAAAGGTACAATATGTAAAATTTTTGCAGTAAAATATCCAAAAACCACTAGGCTAGTGTTATATATTTTGTCCAGCTGATTACTAACAATATCTCTAATGTTTTCAACTACTTGTAAATCATGAGAAAATTCCCATTCTAAACAGTGACACGGGGCAGTGCAGTCGCCTGTCAATGANCACACCATCGAATTGGACAAACATTCTAACATCTATGACTAAAAATTTCGTTGTAAACCTTTCATTACTCGGGTCTAATTCAATATAATAAAACTATGACATCAAACACAACATTTATAAAACTTTACCTCATCCGTTAAATCCATGATTTATCTTTCCGTCTGATTGATGGCCGTCAGCGGTTGGGTAGAAGACAACAAATCCCATCATTCCACGCACCTTCTTAGCGGCATCAAACCACGCGATTGTTATTGTTTTGGTAGTGCGCCCTCTAGTGGCAGATTCTACGAACTGTACCTTTAATTATCCCATTAACTTCAACACTGTTTCAGTGTTATTTTAACACCCTGTAGTGTGGACACACCAACACTGGGTGGTGTTAATTTAACACTGGGAATTTTGCTGAGTATTCTAAGTATACCTGGATTGTAGTTGTGTTTTCTCTATTAATTTAGTAGCCTATTACTTTTTCAGTTTTACATTGTCTCTTATAAACTTACTTTGTTTGAAAATATTGATTTATAAAAGAAACTTACAAGTATAATTGCACTATAAAACTACTAAACCAATAGTTTACTGAAAGTATTCTTCAAAGTGTGTTTTCATAAACTAAAAATGTGCTACAAATATTATAGTAAACTATCATATCATGCCTATAAGTTCTCTTGTAGTATAGTTGCAGTTATGTACTCAACGTTTACTACTGTTGCATTTAAAGTATACATTTTCATTCCATACAAAGTGGGCCAATTTAGTACCAAGAAATATTACACTTTCAAATGTACTTCTTGTACATTGATATTAGTATACTTACTACATAAAGTGTACTTAAAAATATACTTTAATCAAGTAGGATTATTTGATAAAATGAACTTGAAGTATCATATACTTATTTTTGTAAGGGACCTGGCACATTTACTTCCTTGACTAGTGAGGACTATAACGCCAAAGACTGATTTCTATTTCTTTTGATTGATTAATCTTCTTGAACAGTGTAAAAAGCACAAACACATTTTTAACATTTTAAATCTGTTTTATAATATTTTGAAAAAGATACAGTATGTGAAATAAAACACATTTTTTTATTTGATCAAGAACTTCAGAATTTTGTTTTGTTTATAATTATATTATTAATAATAAATGCAAACAGATAATGTATTCACTTGTGTTTTCTTAATCACAGCAACAAAGGCATAATTCAAAAGTCACCGCCGGCGCAGCAGCATGGATGAACCTCCCATTATGCTGTAAGAGATATGCTGTAATTCTTATGAATTACTCACTTGGTTCAATGGACCAGAATAACTGGTTACCTTTCGAAAGGGAACTCCACTCTGCGCTGAAATCGCGCTATGGGGAACATCACGTGACCCGGTGTTTCGAAACTTTACTACCAAAAAACTCCAATCCTATTGGCCAGCGACAGTCACATGGCGCGACCCGGAAGTATAAAGGCGCGCCTACGGAAGCAGTCAGTATTGCATGACGATGACGTTCGTTTTTGATGTCATCGCGTCTGATGAGCGCTCCTCTGGCTTGTGCATGCGAGCTGCTGCTATAAGAATATCTTTTAGGCTTAAAAGAACAGTAGATTCCTCCCTTTCATGAGAGAAGGAGCGTTAGGAGTCTTTGGTCATTGAGCCGCAGGGAGGGGTCTTTATTTTATGTTTTAAATAAGACCTTGTTTCCTGTNACTGTTGTATTGTCAAGTTACACACTGTGGTCTCTTCGTCTGAGGACAAGAGTTTCCAAGAACACGATAAGACATATTATATATAAAAATGGCGGAAAAGCAGCGATATAGAAAGTGTATTTCTCCCTGCCCACGTTTTATTGTGACAGGAGATACACACGAGATGTGTGTGAGATGCCTGGGGGTTGAGCATGCACAGGCGGCTCTCGAGGGAGCTGTCTGTGTACACTGCGATCGGCTCACCCTCAGAGTGCTGCGATCTCGCCGGGCGCTCTTTGAGGAGGGCGCCGAGGCGAGTGTTCCCCGCGGGTCTGGTCCCGCTGTTGCCGAGGCACAGCGAAGGCTGCACTCGTGGGGTTCACAGATGGATCTAGTAGAGGGGGAAGAGACGGGCGCTGCCCTATCGCTTCCCTTACCTGCTAGACCCAGTGTCTCTTCTTTGGTGGCGGAAGCACGCGTAGCGGTTTCTTCTCCCCGAAGAGAGACACCGATGCTCAATATATCTTCCTCCGAGGAGGTTGATGTGGAGAGCGTCAATGAGGAACCGCCATCCTCATCCCCTGCATATGAGGAGCTGTTGGAGGTAGTGACCAGGGCAGCAGATAAATGAAAGATTGACTGGCCCGCGGAGAAAGCTGAAAATAAACCTAAAAGTAAGCTAGATGAGAGGTTTCTTCCCGCGCAGTCACTACCTCAGCGCCGGGGTCTGCCGTTTTCTCCCGACCTCCACACCGAGGTGTCGAGGTCGTGGAAGAGACCAGTCCAGTACAGACTATATAGCCCACAGACATCGCTATATAGTAACATAGTTGGACTGAAACATCATGGCTATGGGGCGATGCCTCGGGTCGAAGAGACGCTTGCGTGCTATCTCTCGCCCGGGTGTGCATCGTCCCCTAAGACCCCGACGCTGCCCACCAAGCCCCTAAAGACAACTTCTAGCTTGGTGGGCAAGGCTTATTCGGCGGCAGGTCAGGCGGCGGCATGCCTTCACACTATGTCTATTTTACAGGCATATCAAGCTGATCTGCTGGGGGAAATTGACGACAGTGGGGAAGCGTCCTTTAAAGCAATTTATGAGCTAAGAAAAGCGACAGATCTAGCTCTCCGGGCCACCAAGGAGACGGCTAAATCCATCGGCCGCTCTATGGCAGCCCTGGTGGCCACGGAGAGACATCTCTGGCTCAACCTCTCAGACATCAAGGAGAGAGATAAAAAATATGCTTATGGATGCGCCGCTGTCTCCTGATGGCCTGTTTGGCGACGCAATGTCAACTGTCGTCGACAGGTTTCAGGAGACACGGAAACAAACAGCGGCTTTCTCTAAAATCCTTCCCCGCGGTTCTTATCCCCCCGAGGCTGCTGGGCGGGAGCAGCCTCGGCCTACAGCCAGCTCCTCAGCGCACAGGGCAAAACAGAAGGCCAGTGTCGCCTCCCGTACTCCCTCACGAAGATCTTGGGGACCAGGGCGGGCGGCACAGGCGAAGCCTTCTGGAGGTAGGACGGATCTGAGGACCGTCATTATCTCCCGGAAGGCTTCAAAGAAGAGGTCCTGACATCGGTAGGGCAGGATCTCTCGAGGGCAGCCCCCTCCAGGGGGATTCGGATATCGGGTCGTTCCCGGTGCCCTCAGGGGACCGTCCTGTTAACCCTGCCACCCAGTGTGCGTCAGGATGCAGCGGTCTCCGCCGATCCTCCGAGGAGGGTCGGTCAGCACGTGATTAGTTTGTCTGCCGGTGCGTCGCGTCAGATAGACGAGCCAAGTGCTCAAAAAACACCAGAGACCAGTCTCGAGAGACTGGTTCCCTTTGTAGAATATTTGGAAGAATGGAAAATTCTCCCGAACATTTCGAAGTGGGTGCTGCTCATGGTAGAACAGGGTTACAGAATTCAGTTCGGCTCTCGACCGCCCAAGTTCAGTGGGGCGCTTCCCACAGTGGTAACCCCAGAGCAGGCTCTGGTGATGGAACAAGAGGTTACGACGCTTTTGCAAAAAGGGGCTATAGAAAGGGTTCCCCCTCCCAGCAAAATGTCGGGCTTTTACAGCCGCTACTTCATTGTTCCGAAGAAGGATGATAATCATAGATTTACGTGTGCTAAATCGATCTGTAAGAAAGTTGAAGTTCAAAATGCTTACACTCAGACAGATCATCCCTCAGATCAGGTCCGAGGACTGGTTTGTAGCGATAGATCTGAAAGACGCATACTTTCATGTATCCATCCATCGTTCTCACAGGAAGTTCCTCAGGTTTGCTTTCGGGGGCGAAGCTTACCAATACAGGGTTCTTCCTTTCGGCCTATCCCTCTCACCCCGCACGTTCACGAAGTGCGTGGATGCAGCTCTGGCTCCGCTGAGACTCCAGGGCATCCGTGTGCTGAACTATATCGACGATTGGTTGATACTAGCTCAAACAGAGCAATTGGCAGTTCAACATCAAGATGTTGTTCTGTCACACATGAAAAGGCTTGGGCTGAGGCTCAATGCCAAAAAGAGTGTGCTGGTCCCGAGTCAGGTTGCAAACTATCTAGGAGTAATCTGGGATTCCACCACGATGCAGGCGCAGTTGTCCCCTGCCCGTGTGAGTTCCATTCTCGGGGCAGTGAATGGGGTGAAATTAGGCCAGTCACTCACTGTAAAACAGTTTCAGAGACTGTTGGGTCTGATAGCAGCTGCGTCCAATGTTATTACTTTTGGCCTTCTGCACATGAGACCCTTACAGTGGTGGCTCAGGACCAAGGGGTTTTCTCCGAGGGGAAATCCTTTTCGCATGATCAAAGTCACGCGGTGATGCCTTCGTGCTCTTGTCATGTGGAAAAATCCTTGGTTCCTGTCCCAGGGACCCGTGCTGGGGACTTCTTGATGCTTCTCTTCTCAAGTTTTGTTTGAATGTTCACCGGTTCCCGCCTCCTTCTTCCTACATATACGAACTGCGTTACATTGGTGCCGAAACCCGGGACGCTATCATGACGATAGGGCAACAATACAAAGAGCGTTTGAGTCTCCCAATCAAAACCCTCATCGGATACCAGTCACATGACGACACCTCTAGCAAAAATGGCTCTACAACAAAGAACATGTACTCAGTTTGAAGAAGGAGGCGGGAACCGGCAAACATTCAAACAAAACTTTAATTCCAAAATAAACAAACAAAACGAAAGTAATGCCGGCAGACCCTCGCGGACGTCTGCCGGCCACACAAACATAATAAAACATAACGTAAAGTCCAGGCCTGGTCCTCTCTCGTCCTTCACTGTCGTCACTCCTCCTTTTATGCTCCCGGAGCTCCTCCGTGAGAGACTCGAAGCCGGCGCGCCTCCCAGGTGGAGCTCATTATCTCTCGCGCCACCGGCCTCGCGCCGTTCTCTCACGGCTCTCGCCCGCCCTGGTTGCCACAGCGCTATACAAATAAATGTGAATTGAATTGAATCCCAAGGTGGTGAAGTTAATTTGTCAGAGGTTCCCCTGTCTCCATGCAGTGTTTATCCTATTGGATTGTTGATGCAATTTAATTTGCCTATGAGGCGTACGGAATGGCCTTGCCTCTTGGCATTAGAGCCCACTCTACTAGAGGTATCCCTAGACAAGGGAGTGCCATTGAAAGATGTCTGTGCTGCAGCAGGTTGGTACTCTCTGCACACATTCGTTAGATTATATAGTGTGACAAACCTGCCTGATTGTCACCGCTGAGGGTGCGGCACTGGCACGCATGCACATACATATACATCTGCATACATACCCATTCACTCTCCATTCCCCCTCCGTACCTGTTGTATCAGCCATCGACAAAGCGGGTGCACACACTGGACCGATGGCTCACAGACATTCCTCCACATCACATTTCCCTTCAGCCCTACACATTGTCTGTGTCTTGTATTTCATCCTCATGTCTCAAGGCTTTCCTGTAGCTCAGTGGTTAGAGCATGGCACTAGCAATGCCAAGGTCATGGGTTCGATTCCAGGGATTGCACATACTCAGATACAAATGTATAGTATAATGCAATGTAAGTTGCTTTGGATAAAAGCGTCTGCCAAATGCGTAAATGTAAATGTAAATGTCTTCGTTCAGGTTGTTTGTTTGTTTGTCCATCCAGGAGTAGTCAGTCTTTCGGCAGGTTAACGCTGCATCAGCCAAACAAAAAAGACGAAGGGTACCTGTTTATGACATAACCGTTGGGTCCCTATTAAAAGGGAGGCCAGTGTTACAGTGGTACCTCGAGCAAACCCTCAAACCTTTGTATATTGTGGATACAGTTTTCATCTTTATTTTCTTGTTTTGTTGCTTCTTTGGTACTTTTGGGGGTTCTGTGTGCACCTGTAAAAAATTACATTAAACAAATCAGTCAAAAGAGTTTTGTCCTATTTATTTATGTATGTGTTCTTCATTTTATTATTTTCTGACATTTCACGAGTTCACACTTACAAATAATCAGATGGTAAATAGTATGCGTAGTAGTATGCATATTTAGTGTGCTGTCCGAGGAGAGGGCTCCGAGCTCAGTATTTTGGCCTGAACCCAAAGTACTCCCCCTATTCTGGTTAGGAAAGTAACCAGGCAGGTGTAAGGAGACGGGGTGGTGGAGGGATGCTGTCAAACTGTCGAGGAATATGGGTGAGTCGACAGTGTCTTATATATATATAACTCCACTCTGCGCTGAAATCGCGCTATGGGGAACATCACGTGACCCGGTGTTTCGAAACCTTACTACCAAAAAACTCCAATCCTATTGGCCAGCGACAGTCACATGGCGCGACCCGGAAGTATAAAGGCGCGCCTACGGAAGCAGTCAGTATTGCATTGCATGACGATGACGTTCGTTTTTGATGTCATCGCGTCTGATGAGCGCTCCTCTGGCTTGTGCATGCGAGCCGCTGCTATAAGAATATCTTTTAGGCTTAAAAGAACAGTAGATTCCTCCCTTTCATGAGAGAAGGAGCGTTAGGAGTTTTTGGTCATTGAGCCGCAGGGAGGGGTCTTTATTTTATGTTTTAAATAAGACCTTGTTTCCTGTATAGTTCTCTGAGCATGTAGTAATAAATTAGGGTTTTTTTCTGGGCAAAACGGAAGTTGTTAGGTGGCTAGCATATGTGGTGCAGGCCACAAAATGGCCACCTCTTAGCCACCTGCTTAGTAGCATCTCATCTGCTGTTTTCTAGAGTAGTTTTGAGTTGGCACTCGTCACTTCAGTTTATACAATGTCGGCGGCTTTGATCGGCCGCCTGACATTTTTTGCTGGGTATGTTGCTTCCCTCTCTTTTATAGGGATTAAAAGCGATTAATTAAAACAGGCTTTGTCGCTGTTTTCTTTGCCCACAAGCTTAGCGGCTAGGCTAGAGCTAGGAGGGTTATTTGCGAATAACTTTGTATATTATCCTCTTTGGATACATATTCCTAGTTTTGGCCTCCTCCCGAGGGAGTTGTTAGGCCGCATGCCCACTATCCCCTATTTATGTAGGTGCATGGGTTGAGTTGACAGCTAGGTTGTAAACTATTGTGGACTTCCTGTTCTGTTATCTCAGGTGGATTAGGCCCTTATCTTGTTGAGGCAGATAAGTTATGCAGGTTTTTGCTAGGCCCCACGTTCTTGAACGCTATGTCAATAAGGAAAATGTTTTCTCTTCTAGGCCACTTGTTGTATGCTACAATCAAGTTGAGTAGACATTACTAGCATTTAGTTTTTGTCCTCTATGGCTTAGCACAGATTTGAGAATCTGTATGGAAGAACGATTTCCTTTTTGAAATTACATATATTAAAGCTGCTCTGTGCTTGCTTTAAGTTCTAGATCCTTGCCCCACATATTTGTATGTGAGCTAGTATGCTGCCACAGTTTGGCACCTGTCACATGATAGCTGGCTTGTTTGTAAAAAAAAAAAAGCTATTGTAGACATTGGTGACCTAATATTCCCCATGATAGGTTTATTGGTGTTACTGAGTGCATCACCTTTTGGATTGCATACTCAGGGTAGCCTTTACCACTTTCTGAGGAAAGTTGGTGATTTTTTTTTTAAGCTTCCTGTTTCTGATCATCCTTCGGATAAATCTTTCTAGCTTAGAATGTAGGCCTGTTTGTTACATAGCCTCTTTCTAGGTAGCATTGGTTAAGTCACCATGCTTTGGTTTGATCATTTTATGCTCACATTACTAGCACTACCACAGGTTGTGCCACATGTTGGTTTGAAGCGTAGGCCCTATGGGCCTCCTTTTGACCATGTTGGCTGTGCTGACCACTTCAGGAGCACGCTTGACCTGAGCGAACAGGCCACTTCAGGCCCGTTTGCGTCAGGAAGCAGCGTTTGTGCATCCCTTCTGAGGAAGTTTTGATGCACTGCTCTTTGGTGGTCTTGATTTGCCAATCAGACTGCTGCCTCTTGTCTCTGATTTAGTCATAGCTCTGAGGAGCTTCTTTATCAGTTCACCGGTTGGCACCGTTTGGTATACCTTACAGCTGCTTAGCCACCTGTTACTATGATCGTTGGCCCTCTTTAGGCCTTCCTGTTTAGTTAACTGGTTGGTTCAGCCTGCGAGTGTATATTCACAATGGCAAACGCCACTTGTCATTAGGATGATAGGCCCTAGGGGCCTCCTTCTTGGCTGACTTGTTGTGCGGGATGCCTTGTATCTAACCACTTCAAGAGCACGCTCTGAGCAAATAGGCCACGTGGCCTGTTTTGCATCAGAAAACGGTATTTGTGTATCCCTTCTGAGGAAGTCTTGATACACTGCTCTTCAGTGGTTTAGATAACTGCCAGTCTGGCTTCGGCCTCTTGTTCCTGATTTGGTTGGTTCCGAGGGACCCTCCCTTTCAGTTGACTGGTTGGTACAGTCTGGTATTGACTACAGAAAGCCGTAAAGCCATCTGTTGCTAAGATCGTTGGCCCTTCTCAGGCCTTCCTTTCTAGCCGGCTGGTAGTTGCGACCATTTTTAGAGCACTCATGACCTGAGCAAACAGCCCACTTTAGGTCTGTTTTGTAGTAGGGAGTTGTATATTTCCTTCGAGGAGGATTTATACACTGCTCTTTGGTGGTCCGAATATGGCAGCCACTTGCTGATGCCAGATGTATACTAAGGTAGGCCTCCTTCTCGGCCTCTGATGTAACATTTGGAGTTCAGCTAGACTACTCTTCTCGCTGAGGAGATAGGGTGTTTGCAAAATACTCTGAGTGGCTAGCCCCTCAGTAGACTGTAGTAAACCTTACTGAGGTTTGGTTTCTTACTATATTGTCTCACTGAGCCTAGGAAGAGATACTAGTTGAGCTACAGTCACCTGGATGTCTAAGGTGGATCTTTTTATGCTCCTAGTAAAGGCCAATGGACTTATGCCATATGTTAAAGGTTCCTAGGCCTTATAGGCCGCCTTTTCTCAACATATGGTGTATGTTGATGTGTTTGCTGATCCGAGGATCTCTTCACACGCCGTTGGCCACGGGTCCGGATGGTACTTAACCTCCTTCGTGTCGGTTAGTATCCTTTCTGGTACCTAAGAACACTGCCATGAGCTGATGCCATGCATTTGTCAAGGTGACAGGCCTCTCTAGGCCTTCTTTGACGAAGTATTGGCGTATGTGGTACTCCTCTAGTTGATAGAGTAAAAGGTGCTTTTACCGAGTACACTGCTCGTTGGCTCGTGTTGGGTAGTATGTGCAAACGGGCAAAGTGTTCTGTCTGCTTCAGAACAGAGCAAATGTTTGGGGTGGCTCCTCTGGGCCACCTTCTGAATATTCTGCTAGTTCATATCCATTTGTCATGCTGTAGGCCCCTCTTTGGCCTCCATGAGTATTTGCCCATTGCCTGGTCTACCTGTTAGGTGAGCTTTGTACTTCCCTTTGGGTTGCGTACATAATAGTGCTTAGCTCCCTAAGCTGATTATGGTGGTTGGCCTTTTCCAGGCCTCCCACTGGGTTTCAGCCGATAGGCTGGTTTGTGCTTCCCTGAAGGATCAAGTTTTAGCGCACAGCCTCCTTAGTGCGTTAATCAGGCACTAAGTAGATCCTAGACGAGCGGAATACACTCCCCTCGATATGAGGGTTCATAGCACTCAAGCTGAGTTCTGCTCTCCGGGATGCCCGTCTCTACGCACGAGTTGGGGTGCTCCTGCCTTTCTGCAGTCACTCTTACCCGCTCCCTTCAGTGGAGGCTGCGTCTTGGAGATTCTGTGTTCAGACAGGGATGGCTTCACACCTGGCACGTCTTATGATAAGACCAGGTCAGCTTCCCTGGTGGCATTGAGGGTGACGCTGTCCCCTCTAGTGGCTGGGCGGGGTCCCTTTCTTTGGCTCCCTGCCCTCATTCCCTAGAAGAGACCACTCTGTCTCCAGAAGTGTGGATCTCAGAAGCTCTTAGCGGCCTTATTAGGTCTAGCTTGAGCTAGATGGCCTTAGGGAATGCTGTCACTGACAGTCAGGTGTGGCCCGAAGGGGGAGTTGCTACAGTTCCTGTAGACTGTTTTGAGCCTTGTCTCAGCCATTTTTGGATTGGCATGCACTCCCCTAAGCATGGCGGCATGGGTATATCGTTCCCCATAGCGCGATTTCAGCGCAGAGTGGAGTTCCCTTTCGAAAGGGAACGTCTCAGGTTACGTATGTAACCATAGTTCCCTGAGAACAGGGAACGAGACTCTGCGCTTCCCTGCCATGCTTTGGGGTGCCTGCGGGACAGTCCCTCAAAGACGATAAATACTGACTGCTTCCGTAGGCGCGCCTTTATACTTCCGGGTCGCGCCATTGACTGTCGCTGGCCAATAGGATTGGAGTTTTTTGGTAGTAAGGTTTCAAAACACCGGGTCACGTGATGTTCCCCATAGCGCGATTTCAGCGCAGAGTCTCGTTCCCTGTTCTCAGGGAACTATGGTTACATACGTAACCTGAGACGATTTTTAAGCAAAAATTTTATTATTTCATTATGAAGCAATATAGCATAAAGGATCAAAATATACTACTAAAGAAACTTTCATCAACATATCAGCTAATACAGTTAAAACATTCATATTACAAATTGTAAAATATAGAATAATAAATTCTTAATATTTATGTTCTCTTTAGATCTGATGTTTTTCATCTGAAAGAGGAATTCATTAGACTCTATGAGAGAGATCACCTTGAACTCCAGCAGCACGTAAAGAGACTGAGTCATCTCGTTAAAACTTTTGAAGAAGACTTCAGATGTGCTACCGAAGCATCCAGAATCGGAGGAATAGCAGGAATAGCTGGAGGGGTTGCCATCATTGCAGGATCAGCTTTAGCTCCGTTCACTCTGGGGGCTTCAGCTGTTATCAGTGGAGCAGGAGCAGCGGTGGCCGCAGTTGGTGGAATCGGTGGTGGAATCTTCAACTTCTTGAAAATTATCCAGCAGGAAAAAATATGTCAAAACATCAAAAATGGACTTGAAGCATTTCAGAACAAAATCATCCCTATGACTGACATTTTGAAAGACATTTGTCAATACACTAATGAAATATTGAGCCAACTTAATAAACCAGAGTATGATATCAGTGCTTTTAGTAAATGTGTTGCCTCCGCCAGTGAATTAATATGTAAATATGACATTGGTAAAGTGGCTTCACAGTTGTCTAAATCGACTAGAACCCTAGAAGAAATTCTTGCTGGTCTTGTGCACAACATTCACTCTGTTATCGATGATAACGAGGCCCTCGATGACATGGACAATCTTGCAAAAAATGGCCAAATAAGTGAAAGTGAGATCAACTCCAATGCTGGGAAATTCATTGTTAAAATGAGGAAAGTAATTCATGAGTTACAGAACATCATGGATGAGCTTGAGAAAACAAAAGACATAATTGAAAAAGGATTAAAACCAGAAAGCTCTTTATTGACAAGAATGTTTAAGTTATACATTCCCTTGCTATGTGTTCCGTTAATTGGAATTTTATTTGCATTTGACCTGTTGCCAGAGCTTCATCTGTAAATTCAGAGGTCCTGGAACAACAACAGTTATTCGGGCAAGTTAGTGGAGTACAGAAAGGTAACAGCACAATGTTCAATCTCAGTCAGGATTCCATCCAATTATTTTGATGAAAAATTTCGGAAAAGGTTGACGTACAAGTAAACTCTCGGTATGTTTTAATATAATGGGTATGTATATTATTTTGTAAAGTGATTATTTTTGGTTTTCTTATGTTTTGACGAGTGATCTGTTTTTGCTTGTTCTGGAAGTACAGCGGAGAGAGGCAAAAGAGTTGAAGAAGAAGAACCTAAATAGAACTTAGTGTCATGTTGTGTTCGATAAGGTTACTTAAATGGGCGATTATCAGGGTTTAAGTCGGATTAAAGACAACAACACTGTGTTTTTGTGACTCGCATTTTCAGCTTCAAGTTCATTTGGACAATGTTTCCGTGGACTGCATTAGCTGCTGGAGAGATGCAGTGATATGCTGTGAAAGCCACAAGAATCTCGAGTGCATATAAAGTAGAGGTTTTGCTTGATTAGTGACAATTGAAAACGTTTTGTTACATTTTTGGCATGTTTTGTACTTCAGAAGTTTGTATTGAGAAGCAGCTCTAAGGATTAACTACTTGAGACTGTTCACGTGTGTTTGAGTTGTCCACACATGAGATTGAAACTGCTGTGTGACGCAGTTTAGGCAGAGACATCATTTTGGGAAGATTCAAGTTTCCAGAACATTTTGTTACTCTGCCATCCGAACAACATTTCAGTTTGATTCATCTCCAGTTTGATCCATTTCATTGTGGAGCATTTCATTGAAGTTGAGTAGACTTTAAAGTTAGCTGCTTCATCTTCAATCTCAAGTACATTTCAACGCAAGCTACATCAAGACTGTGGATCTCTATTCATCATTCTATGGACTGTTTTTTCACATTTTATTTGATTTTATTTTTGAACTGAAGAAAAGTGAACTGTGACAGTTCAAGTGAACTGAGAAAGCTAAAGTGAACTGTGATTGAACATTTAAAAGAACATTTAATTTAAGAGCTCATTTTGAAATGAGATTTCATTGTGTATGTTTTTCAAATGTGATTGTCCTAACTTTAAGTTTTGTTTACTTCATTACGAGGGGTTTTCAGTTTTGAGGTATGGTGGATCCAAAATGGTCAATATTCATATTCATACATTTTATTCATATTTCATTTTAATCATTTTTGGCTCATGATTTATCAACATTGTCTTTGATTTCATATATACGTGTACTCCTACTCCATATATTAATCCTCATCATATTTTCAAGTATTTACTCTTCATTGTACTCATTTATGGTTATTCTTCATTGTATCTTTAAGAGTATGTATGCTTGCTTGTTACGTCCCCTGGTGGCGTAGAGGTATGAGGAAGACATACATAATAAAATTGAAACACAACCCTTTTAATTTTGCTCTCTGGGGAGTACTGTGGGAGAATGACACAAGGACAACGGACATACAATAAGTGGTTCGCTTTATTTACAATGGAAATATAATTTACACAAATGAAACATACGAACCAAAATCATTGTTTACAGCTATATACAAAGAAAAGAAAAATAATTAAATTAATAATAAATTAAAAAGCCACAGAGAAAAAGAAAATGAGTGGTGCTAAACAAATGAAAATAACAAAACCAAAACATTCACTAACTAATGCCCCGCCCTCTAAACTAATTGAAAACAAAACCAGAAAATAAAGAAATCTTCGGCGTTCAACACGTCATAACTAAAGCTTCACTAGCTGACAGATACAAAGTACACAAGGTTGCACACAGTCGTGGCCTAATGGATAGAGAGTCGGACTTGTAACCCAAAGGTCATGGGTTCGAGTCTCAGGTCCGGCAGGGATTGTCGGTGAGGGGAGTGAATGTCCAGCGCTCTCCCCACCCTCAATACCACGACTGAGGTGAGACCCTTGAGCAAGGCACCGTACCCCCAACTGCTCCCCGGGCGCCGCAGCAATGGCTGCCCACTGCTCCGGGTGTGTGTTCACGGTGTGTGTGTTCACTGCTGTGTGTGTGCACTTGGATGGGTTAAATGCAGAGCACAAATTCCGAGTATGGGTCACCATACTTGGCCACATGTCACTTCACACGCTCCTTCCTTAATGTGTCTAAAAAAGGTAATTCTGCGTGTTTGTAAGGTGTAAGTCACGTGACATACTTCCCTTTTCTTTATCTACGGGCTGGTGAAGTTTGGGTCAGATAAAATGTTTTCTGTGTCAAACACAACAAGCAAGCAAGCAAGCAAGCAAAGCAAAGCAAGCGAACCACCACTAAACAGCAGCATCAACAAACAAACTGGCACAGCCAACAAACACTCCAAGCTCCCTCCTGTTCCGTTCTCCACGGCGTCTTTTATCTTGAACCAGTTAATGATTGGACGTTTCACAAGATGATTCATCATGATGGACACATTACGCGACCAATCACAGCACCTAAAAACAGAGAGACAGCGGAGAGCAGGAAAACACGGAGAAACCAATAACAAATGGGAGAAACACAGCAACCAATGACAAAAGGGGAGGGAACAACAATCCGAGCATGTAACACTCTAAAAACTGCTGGGTTAAATATGGACAAAACCAGGGATTGGGTTGTTTTCACCCAGCCATTTTTTTCAACCAATTTTGGATTTATTTTTTTAGCCAGCAATATAGTAATATAGTAAAAGGCGTGTTTTTGCTCACCCCCAAATAGGGGCAAATTTGTGGGGTATTATAAGCTGAAACTTGACCAGACCAGAGACTTATATTACATCATGTGAAAGAGGGCATAATAGGTGCCTTTTAACCCAACCTGCTGGGTTTGTCCATATTTTACCCAGCTTGGTTTTTTTTAACCCAGCATTTTTTAGAGTGAACATTGCTATGTTCAATTTGACTTCAAGTGTTCCAGTCTGACAGGTTATGTTGACACGTTTGAGGTTAGATGGACGCCTGCCAAGTACTGCAGAAGCAATGATGTTTTCAGAATTTGTTGCTCATTTGAACTTGATATACCTTTGTATCAAAATATGTCTGTTTCCATCTCTGCAGACATGAGATAATGCAAGATCTGCAATATTCTCTTAAAGGTGTTTAAACAACACCTTGTATTTTCATCTATCTTTGACATTTGACCAGTCACCCTGACCTAGCTGTTACACCAACTCTGACATAATGGATAAGTCTGTTTAACCTTTTCTTATTAGACCAAAACATTAGTTTAAGTGGGATGTAAGTTTTCCTATGCTTATGGTATGATATATTAAAAGATGGACTAATGAACTAATGGACTAATGGTTTTTACAAGCCCGCTCAACATGTTGAATCGGCCGAAAAAAAGCAGACGAGGACCAAATTCAGCCAACGGTGTGGAACACACTGGCTTGGTGTGTTCCTGCCTTAATGATAAACCATGGTCTTCTGGGAAACTCAAACAGCTTTGTCATGCCAAAGAGGCTGCTAACAGAAGTGGAGATAAAATCTTCTATAACCAGGCAGAAACAGACTAACAATGGAGATCAGAGTAGCTAAAAGTAGCTACTCTGAGAAGTTGAAAGTTTGCTTCATCTGGAGTCCTCACAGGATATAGATAATCAGTAGTTGATGGAAAACTCCACCACACCTGAAACACAAAGAAACCTGTATGCATAAGGAAACAACTAACACCATTAAATATTTCTGTACTTACCAATGTGAAAGAATATGCTGACAGGCAACAAAATCAGGATGACACACGGTGTCTGTATGTGAGCAAACAAAAAGATGAGACAACATGCTTACAGTAGTTTAATGTTGAATTAGGATGTAATTGTTTTTCAGTCAATTTTAATTCAGCTGTGCATAGTTTCACAGCCCTGCACAAACAGTTCCTCTAAAACAAATAAATTACAGACGAGAATTCCTTTAAAATACCTGACATACTGATTGACATTCCTGGAAATCCCAGAGCATGAGAGATGTCCTCTTCTTATCAAGATATACCTGAGTAATAACTTGATCATAAGTCACTCAAAATACAGGTGCTGGTCATATAATTAGAATATCATCAAAAAGTTGATTTATTTCACTAATTCCATTCAAAAAGTGAAACTTGTATATTATATTCATTCATTACACACAGACTGATATATTTCAAATGTTTATTTATTTTAATGATCATAACTGACAACTAAGGAAAATCCCAAATTCAGTATCTCAGAAAATTAGAATATTGTGAAAAAGTTCAATATTGAAGACACCTGGTGCCACACTCTAATCAGCTAATTAACTCAAAACACCTGCAAAGGCCTTTAAATGGTCTCTCAGTCTAGTTCTGTAGGCTACACAATCATGGGGCAGCTGCTGACTTGACAGTTGTGCAAAAGATGACCATTGACACCTTGCACAAGGAGGGCAAGACACAAAAGATCATTGCAAAAGAGGCTGGCTGTTCACAGAGCTCTGTGTCCAAGCACATTAATAGAGAGGCAAAGGGAAGGAAAAGATGTGGTAGAAAAAAAGTGTACAAGATATAGGGATAACCGCACCCTGGAGAGGATTGTGAAACAAAACCCATTCAAAAATGTGGGGGAGATTCACAAAGAGTGGACTGCAGCTGGAGTCAGTGCTTCAAGAACCACTACGCACAGACGTATGCAAGACATGGGTTTCAGCTGTCGCATTCCTTGTGTCAAGCCACTCTTGAACAACAGACAGCGTCAGAAGCGTCTCGCCTGAGTTAAAGAGAAAAAGGACTGGATTGCTGCTGAGTGGTCCAAAGTTATGTTCTCTGATGAAAGTACATTTTGCATTTCCTTTGGAAATCAGGGTCTGGAGGAAGAGAGGAGAGGCACACAATCCACGTTGCTTGAGGTCCAGTGTAAAGTTTCCACAGTCAGTGATGATTTGGGGTGCCATGTCATCTGCTGGTGTTGGTCCATTGTGTTTTCTGAGGTCCAAGGTCAACGCAGCCGTATACCAGGAAGTTTTAGAGCACTTCATGCTTTCTGCAGCTGACCAACTTTATGGAGATGCAGATTTCATTTTCCAACAGGACTTGGCACCTGCACACAGTGCCAAAGCTACCAGTACCTGGTTTAAGGACCATGGTATCCCTGTTCTTAATTGGCCAGCAAACTCACCTGACCTTAACCCCACAGAAAATCTATGGGGTATTGTGAAGAGGAAGATGCGATATGCCAGACCCAACAATGCAGAAGAGCTGAAGGCCACTATCAGAGCAACCTGGGTTCTCATAACACCTGAGCAGTGCCACAGACTGATCGACTCCATGCCACGCTGCATTGCTGCAGTAATTCAGGCAAAAGGAGCCCCAACTAAGTATCGAGTGCTGTACATGCTCATACTTTTAATGTTCATACTTTTCAGTTGGCCAAGATTTCTAAAAATTTGGGATTGTCCTTAGTTGTCAGTTATAATCATCAAAATTAAAAGAAATAAACATTTGAAATATATCAGTCTGTGTGTAATGAATGAATATAATATACATGTTTCACTTTTTGAATGGAATTAGTGAAACAAATCAACTTTTTGATGATATTCTAATTATATGACCAGCACCTGTATATACACTGAAGCAGCAGTGGATTCCAGAATCTCCCCCTTCACTTGAGCACTGATACGTTTCCGTATTTTGTTCCGTCTCTTTCAACATTCCTTCTGAGTTTCATTCATGTTTATTTCATGCCACAATTATACTGTAGTTAAGAGGGTTCACATCTCTTGTCGCTTAAACTAAAAAGATCGATCTTGAGATCTGAGAATCAACAACAAGACTGTTTAAATGAAGATAATTAAAATCACAGAGCAAAATGGGAGAAATCAAAATGCATACGCAGAGCAGTCTGAAACAATGAAGAAGCAACAAGGAAAACATACTCAAAATTCCATTAACCAGAAACAGCCGACTTTATGAGCAATGACGCTAGAGGTGCAAATGACGTCACGCTCTGAAAGACGAAACCACCAAAACAGGCTGATATCAGAATTATTTACTAGCTACTCTCATTTCTGCCATATAAAACCATGTAGGAAAAACCAATAGTATGTTAATATGTTATTTCAAGCTCAGCCACACAGTTTCAAACACTTCACTAAATTGACTGATTCATTCTTCTAACATTATTATGTTTTCAATTAAAAAAACATAATGAAATGCTATGAAAAAAAAAAAATATCTGCATTTATAACTATGGTCTGTAGGATTCTGTTTGGCTGGACGGTGTGAGTTCAAACCATGCAGTGCACAGGTATTTCCTGTCAGTTTAATTCAAGTTATATGTTTTTTTTAATTATATTTTTTATGTAATAATTAATTACTTAATACATGCATAAAACTACATTCGCATGCCACTTTTCGCTGATTAAAACAGCCAAAAAAGTTCTTACTGGGAACTTCATTCATTACCATATCTGAAACAAAACTGGTGATATTCTCAAACAAAGAGAAGAGATGCAGAGAGCTGAGTGCTTGCAGACATGTACAGTAGTTTTGGCTTGTGAAAAGAAGTCCAATTGTTGAATTAGTTGTTACAAATCAGTTCACTGCATTTTAAACTAACTTTGCTTTGTTTTCAGTTGTTTCACAAATGTGTCTCATGCTCCTTTCAATCGTGACAAACTGAAAATGAACTGGTATTACTGGAAATACTAGAGCAGGAGAGACGTCTTTGTCTCAGACTGACTCACGATGAGGTTTGCTGTGAAATCTCCACAACAATTTGGTCTCGAATGGTGTAAGTATTATAAATAAATGCTCTCTAAAACAAGGAAATTTATATTATTCTTAATTTTGTTTTGTGTGTGCGTATATGAAAGTTGTGAAAAATATCAACTGAATTTCCAGAGCTTTGAAAACAGAAGAAGTGTGTTCAAAATACCACTATACAGAATACTAATTCTTTAGTTTTAAGGAGCTTCAAGTCAACAGACAAAATCAGCAACCATGTAAGTGTTTTTATTATTCACTTTCTTGATCACAGAGTGAATTTTGCTAGTACCTGAATCTTTCAAACATTATGCAATGCATGCACTATTGCACAAAAGCAGATTAAGCAAGGAAGCACGTTTTATTATTTGATCAAGAACCTCAGAATTATCCACAAAATAATTTATTTTGAGAAATGTTTGTTTTTTGTCCATACAGTGAGAGTCAATGAGGTCCAATGTTGTTTGTTTTACAATGTTCTTCAAAATATCTTTTGTGTTTCACAGAGAAAAAATTAAGTCATACAGGTTTGGAACGACATGAGGGAGAGTAAATGATTTTTTGGTGAACTATACCTTTAACCTCAGCAACAATGGAATTACGTCGTAACACCAGTCTGCGCTGCAGTATGTAAGAGAATGTCCTTATGAATTACTTGCTTGATTCAGAATATAAGAGTAATGGGGTGTTTAAACAAAAATGTAACTGTTGTATTAAGGCTTTATGGCTGGTGGTAAATGTTGATCTTTTACATGTTAACTATATTCAGTGGGACTCAGTTTCTACAAATTACATTATTATGTTCATTCTGAGTATTTAATTTTAAATTCTTGCTACACAAACATTCTGAGAAATATTTTCCTCCATCTGCAGAAGGCCAAGTCTTCCACCACGAAGACCAACTCTGACTCATCAAGGGCCTCCGAAACGATATCGTCTTCATACAGAGAGAAAAGTGCTTGATGATCATGGAAAAGTCAGAAAATGGACTTTTGGGAAAAAAGACACAAGAAAAGCAAACAAAATTGTGCTGTTGGTGGGAGAGACTGGCGTTGGGAAGACCACCATCATCAACACCATGGTCAACTACTTAATGGGAGTGAAGTTTGAAGAAGAACTATGGTATGAAATCACAGAAGAAGAAGCCAGAGACCAATCAGAGTCACAAACATCTGAAATCACCATGTATGAGGTCTGTCCTATAAAGAGTCGCATGTCTCTCACTATCATTGATACTCCAGGATACGGAGACACTAGAGGACTGGAAAGAGATCTGGAAGTTGCTGAGAATTTATCCACTCTGTTTCAGAGCAGTGATGGAGTTTGTGATGTCGACGCTGTGTGTTTTGTGACTCAAGCGTCTAAGAATCGTCTCTCAGACAGACAGCATTACATTATCAGTTCAATTCTGTCTTTGTTTGGAAAAGACATTGTGAACAACATTGTGTTTTTAATCACTCACTCTGATGGTCTGCCACCCAAAAATGTCATCGGCGCCATTAATAAAGCTAAAATCCCCTGCAGACGAGACAAAAAAGGCCAACCTGTTCATTTCTTATTCAACAATCGGCAGGCTGACGCCCGTCACACTGGAGAACGTCTTATTCGTGCTCAAAGAGATGCATGGGAAGACAGCGTGGATGGCATGAAGTACTTCCTTCAGTCTCTGGATGAAAAGAACAGAAGAAGTTTGGAGTTGACTTCAGATGTCCTGATAGAGCGCATTCGATTAGAAGCGTCCATGTGCAACTTACAGCTGCGAATTCAAGAAAAAGAGTCAAAGAAGTCTGAAAAAATTCAGATCCAGGAGGCAATGAGACAAAACATGGAAAAGATTAAGGAGTGTAAAAACTTTACCATTAACATCAGAAAGACTATCAAAGAGAAGATTCCCATTGAAAGCAAGTCATGGAAGAGCAGGAAGGCGACGATCTGCACCTTCTGTGAGGAAAACTGCCATGAGATTGACTGCTGGTGGGGTTCAAATCCCAGCAAATGTGAAGTCATGAAAGACGGCTTTTGCACCGTGTGTACAGGGAAATGTCATCACAGCAAACACGTCAAAGAAAACAAGAAATACGTCATCAGAAACTCAAGCAAGCAGTTGGAATATGACTCCATAAAAAAGAAATATGAAAAAGCTCAAAGACTGTCCAAGAGGTTTTCAGTTGTAATGGATTATCTTGATGAAGATCTGCAGGTGATTGAGCACCAAAAGTCAGTTCTTCTGTTCAAAGCTTACAAGACCATCAAGCATCTGTCTCAGATCGCATTGAAGCCAGACTCGGCCTTCACTCTTCAGCATCTGGACTTCTTCATCCCCAGAGTGAGGGAGGCTGGGAAAGAAGACTGGGTCAGAAAGCTGGAGGAAATGAGGAGAAATGCTGTAGCTGAAGAAGCCAATAAAGACGCTCTGAGTTATCTGAGAGCTGGTCTGGCAAAACTGGGAGATTTCTTTGGTGGGCAGTGAACAAATTCAGAGAAGACGATAGATGAATCAATGAAAATTAAGAATTGTGAAATACTGTAGCCTATATGTGTAACAATGTTAGGATTTTAATTAGTTTCATAGTGAATTCTTCTGGATTCAGCAGCAGTTGTTAATTCCATGTTGCAGTGGTGCCCTCATGTGGTTTGTGTAAGGACTGCAGAAATGTTTAGTTAGACGGAAGATGACGCAACACAGCAGTTGCCATGAGTAGTGCTGTGTGTGTGTTATGCCTGCAATGAAACAACCACTTAGAGGATGTTTTATTTCATTCAACAGTAAAAAAAGATTTACATCAACCAACATTTGTGTTCATTCATTCTTTTGGGGTTCATGAGTACGGCCAGAGATTGAGTCCGCTATACAGTCGGTGTTCATCAGATCTCAGGAATATTCCTATGTGTAAACATAGAGCAAACCACAATGCAAAGTGAAGAAGAAAGACTAGATCCCTGACATATGCTTATAAAAACTGAAGTATTAGTAGGCCTTTATGTTCATAATTATGTCTATATAAGGCTCTGTTTACACCCGGTATTACGATGCATTTTGGTGTATCGGTGTAAACGGGGTGTAAAACATTTTGAGCTTGTCCACTTTCGATCACTTCCAGAGGTAGTCGAAAACAAATGTGTTTGAACAGCCACAAAAGACCGCCTACTCTCCACCTGACCCAAGTTTGGTTTGAAAATGAAAAACGTACCAAGCACAATGTTCTTTCACCATTCCTGATTTCTAACACACACTCACAGCGCTCAGCGTGGTCTTTGCGGCTATTAGATCAGAAACGAAAGCTGCTGCTTTTTTTTGCTGCACATATATATGTAAATTGCACAAGCTTATTTTGTCCATTACATCTAAAGATCTGAAGAAAAAAAAAACTCACCTCGAAGAAATCAGGACAGCATGGTTGAAAGTGGACAAAAGAGACAGATTAAAATAGCTGGCTTAAACCAAATGATTATTTCGGTCTTAATGTTATAAGCAAAAGTCTTCAACCCTGCTTCTGGGAAACCACTGTCCTGCAAAATTTATTTCCAACCTACTTCATCACACCTGCCTGTGATTTTCAAGCGATCCTGAAGAGCTTGATTAGCTGGTTCAGGTGTGTTTGATTAGGGTTGGAGCTAAACTCTGCAGGACAGTGGGTCCCCAGGAGCAGGGTTGAAGACCTCTGGGCCCATCTGATTGGTCGTGGTGGCGGTGTTGCAACTATCTATAGAGATATTCTTAATGTTCTTAATGTTACTCGGAGAACTGAACACAGGTTTAATTTGTTTGAAGTGCTTGTGCTAAATATTATACTCTCAGATATAAGATAAAAGTCCCCACTATCTCTTGCTTTGGCTACCGTAGACCTCCAGAGCCCTATGTTGATATTTTCCCTGCGTTCCATTAGGAAGGGCTCATCCCATGAAGGGTGTAGGGTCAAAAAACTATTTTTTTGGAACTCACTTTCTGAGTCATCTTAAACGAGACAATCAAGGAGGTGCCTTCGTCGCACATTTTGTACACAGTTTGACCCCTCAAAAAGCGAGTGGATTGTGCAAGCTGCACCTTTTGTTTAACATTAGTTTATTTTTGGTTTATCGCACCATATTGCATATTGTGTCTATGTATTTGAAACATTTGAATGGACTGATAAAGGCAGCTGTAAAGTATTTTTGTTGAAGTACAATGTCGTTTTGACCATAATAATGTACCAATAATGACGTGTACAAGGGGTACCCTCTTATACTTCTGGGCGCTGCTCCTGTGACGTCACAGACAGTCACCATCCAATCAGATTGGAAGTGTTTTCACACATGACACCGAATATGCTGATGGCGTACCCTTAGCAACTGTACAACAGATGCAGTGTAGAGAACCCATTCGAAAACGAACTCATATGAAAGATTAAGTAATTCATAAGTAAAATTTAAATGTGTATAATTTAATTATTATTATTAACATTATATTCCGCAAAGAGAGTTTACACCCTTTCACTAATTATTTGTCACTAACCTGAAGATAAGGACGTCTGCTCACTCATAGCTTGGCGGAAATACAAAACCAATGAAAAAAATGCAGTTTACTATGTCTTGAAAATATTTGTGTTTTTTTATTTATTTATTTTATTTAACAAGAGTTTGTACAAAGAGACAGACTGATAAGTGACATAAAAGCAAAAGAGATAACGGGAATTTGATGGACATAAAATAGAGAAGATCTCAACCAGAATTAACACAATGGTGAACAAATCACTGTTTGTCATTTTTTTCTCTCTTAGGTAAGCTATCATACAGTACCCAAAATGTAACGATACTCATTTATTATTACAGAAAATGAACAAACAGACTGGAGATGTTTGCCAAGAGTGCCTTGTTTTAAATATACGCTAAAATCAGACATGAAAATTAACTTATTATTTTCAGATCTACAGAAAGTCACCTGCATTGACTTCACATTTTAAGCAGTCTTCATTTCTTCTTCTCTGCCCCACAAAGGCGAACCTGGGGACCCCAGGCAAAATTAATCAATGAGGCCCTTCTAAAAGATTTTTTGTTAACATAGCTTCATTACCTAGAGATACTATTAAACATACAAAAAGTAGGCAAAACACATCTAACGGAGCATAAATTGTTTTTTTGATTTTTTTTACAACATTAAAGGGTTTATGTTTAAATTAACAAAATGTCAATCTTCACCTTTATAAAAGAAGATACAATACAATACAATACAATCTTCAAAATACAGTAGGCTACAATCTTTATTCATAACAGATTATCAGTTTAAAAACAGTGATTTATGTGGTGTTGACAGAAACAAATAATGCTCCTACATATAGAAATGTATGGTTAGCATCTTAATTTAATCTTTATTTTATTAGTTTATCATAATTCATTTATTGTAGAAGAGCTATAAACTACTAATTTGGATGTGGTTATGGGTCTCCCTCAGTAGGAATCGCATTCCAGGGAGGAGAAATGGGAACGCGGGGGCACCGCAATGTGACCGCAAAGGCCACTTTCACTTTCGCGTTCAAAGGGGCAGGGGCTCAAGCGAGACAGCAAAAGCATAACTAGTGTAACAAGAGAGGAGGCCAACAAAGGGGGATTCAGAGACATTGCTGAGTATTTATATTAACATTTCTGATTGTTTAAATAATCAGCCCTCGGGGGTTCCCCTCAAAATGGCAATTGCCTGCCCTATTGCTACGCCTCTGATTGGTCACCAAAGAAAAGTTTTGGCAGACCAGCTCTCAGATAACTCAGAGCATCTTTATTTGCTTCTTCAGCTTCAGCATTTCTCCTCATTTCCTCCAGCTCTCGGACCCAGTCTTCTTTCCCAGCCTCCCTCACTCTGGGGATGAAGAACTCCAGATGCTGAAGAGTGAACGCCGAGTCTGGCTTTAAAGCGATCTGAGACAGATGCTTGATGTTCTTGTAGGCATTGAACAGAAGAATTAACTTTTGGTCCTCAATCACCTGCAGATCTTTGTCAAGATCATCCATTATAACTGAAAACCTCTTGGTTTTTTCTTGAGCTTTTTCATATTCCTTTTTAAAATCATCAAATTCTATCACAATGCTTGAATTTCTGATGATGTATTTCTTGTTTTCTTTGACGTGTTTGCTGTAATGGCACTTCCCTGTGCACACGGTGCAGTAGCCGTCTTTCATGACTTCACATTTGCTGGGATCAGAAACCCACCAGCAGTCAAACTCATGGCAGTTTTCCTCACAGACGGTGCAGGTCGTCGCCTTCCTGTGCTTCCATGATGCACTTTCAATGGGAACCTTCATTTTGACAGCCTTTTTGAATTTAATGTTGAAGTTTTTCTTTTCCTCAATCTTATCCTTGTTTTGTCTTATTGACTCCTGGATCTGAATTTTTTCAGACTTCTTTGACTCTTTCTCTTCGACTCGCAGCTGTAAGTTGCATATAAATGCTTCAAATTGAATGCGCTCTATCAGGACATTTGAAGTCAACTCCAAACTTCTTCTGTTCTTTTCATCCTGAGATTGAAGGAAATGCTTCATGCTGTCCATGCTGTCTTCCCAGGCATCTCTTTGTGCACGAAGGTAACGTCTCTCATCGTGACGGTCGTCGGCCTGCCGGTTGTTGAATAAGAAATGAACAGGTTGGCCACTTTGGTCTCGTCTGCAGGGGATTTTAGCTTTATTAATGGCACTGATGACATTTTTGGGTGGCAGACCATCAGAGTGAGTGATTAAAAACACAATGTTGTTCACAATGTCTTTGCCAAATAAAGACAGAACTGAACTGATAATGTAATGCTGTCTGTCTGAGAGACGATTCTTAGACGCCTGAATCACAAAACACACAGCATCAACGTCACGAACTCCATCATTGCTCTGAAACAGTGTGGATAAGTTTGAAGCAACTTCCAGATCTTTTTCCAGTCCTCTAGTGTCTCCGTATCCTGGAGTATCGATGATGGTGAGAGATATGGGACTCTTTAAAGGACAGACCTCATACATGGTGATCTCAGATGTTTGTGATTCTGATTGGTCTCTGGCTGCTTCTTCTGTGATTTCATACCATATTTCATCCTCAAACTTCACCTCTAGTAAGTAGTTGACCATGGTGTTGATGAGAGTCGTCTTGCCAGCACCAGTTTCTCCAACCAGCAGAACAATTTTGTTTTGTTTACTGGTGTCTTTATTCCCAAAAGTCCATTTTCGGACTTTTCCATGATCATCAAGTGTGTTTCTCTCTGTGTGTAGCCGGTATTGTTTTGGAGGACCTTGATGAATAAGAGTTGAGATGTTTGTTGGAAGAGTCAGATCTCTGTAAAATAAAGATGGAGGCAAATGTCAAACATTTTGTGTTGAAAGAAATCTGGAGTATTAAAACCAATCAAAATGCAGACATTTTGTGTTACATGAACATAATAATGTAAAGAAACAATACTTTACTCCAATTACAGTTGACATTTAATAGATTTTCATATTCACATTGAGGTCAGCAGTCTTCTCATGACATGTTGCCAATATACAGTAGATGGCTGGATGCCAGTGTTTTGGCATCAGTTAATTTGAAACAGATTGGACCATTTATCATTAAAAACCGCTGATTTAATACACTGATTAATTTATGCTCCGATGCTTCCTGAAGCAGTGTTTTGAAATCGGCCATCACTAAATAAGTCGTTATTTTGTTTTTTTGCCGCACCAAAAATATTCTCGTCGCTTTATAATATTAATATTGAACCACTGTACTCACATGAACTGATTTAGATGTATTTTTAGTACCTTTATGGATCTTGAGAGAGGAAATGTCATTGCTGTCTATGTAGGCCTCACTGAGTCATCGGATTTCAACTAAAATATCTTAATTTGTGTTCTGAAGATGAACGAAGGTCTTACAGGTGTGGAACGGCATGAGGGTGAGTAATAAATGACATTATTTTCATTTTTGAGTGAACTAACCCTTTTCTCATAAAAATAAAAATAAAAGTGTTGGAAGAGAAAAAGAGCAGCCAAATGACCTCCCCACCTACTGTCTAGAACAGATACTGTTCAACAAAATATAAACTTCCTGGTAAAAATAGAGCTAATCATGGTGAGCTGAATGAGCACAAAATGCAAGGTATAAAAAAAATGCAGTGTATGAAAACCTGAGATTTAAAAACATACAAGGTGCTGGAAAATGATTGAGACATGGAGCAATGGACAAAGACGTTATTGTAGCGCATGTCTAGACAGCAAAACAATTTAAAAGCTGAGTAATGGAACATAAAAATTCATTCTGCCTGAACGGCTATTCACACAAAATGCATTTTTGCCATTGAAAACATGAGACAGGTTATGGCCGTCTGAATTTATAAAACGTCCACACTGGAGAGCTCTAACTTTTTTGGAGTGCATGTAGAACGTCTCATCTGTCATTTCCAAAGGATTGCTTTTATGTGGCAGTAACAGCTGCACACTGTGACTGCTTGTGTTTTATGACAGAGTTAAGGTGCAATACCGCCACCTACTGTACGTTAGGGATGTCAACCAGATACTGGCACTGGATAATTTACGTGCCTTATTATCATGTGTGTACTACAATTCATTTGAAATATCATCGTTATTGACAATACTGGTATATTGTGACACCCCTAATCAACATAATAATATTACATTTTTTTAAATATCACAGTTATCATCAATACGGGTATATCACGACACCCTTCATTTTCTCAAAACTTTCATGGCCCCCAGAATATTTTGTTGTATGAATATCTGAACATGCAATATGTTAAATAAAAGAAAAAACAGAGCTGTTCTCTTTAAACATTTGATTCTAGCTTCATCCATTTTTTTTTTAATCAACACTCGTAAGTTTCATTAAAAAAAAGCTACATTTTGAACAAAAAGCTGAGAAAAACACACTTTTGTCAAAGACTACGTCTGGATCGTATTCAGAATGATGATCAAAACATGGAATAGATGGAGTAGATGGAGTCCATCAACACCACGAAAGCTTCACAGTCCTATAGTCCATTAATTAACATTAGGCAGTTTTGATTTATATGCTGTTTAACATTTGATGATCACGTTATTTTACATATGCATCTGCTTACATATGATATTTCTTGTTTCTGCTTCTTCTTCGACCTGTGTTTTGATCTGGAGATTCTGTACTCTTTTAGAAGATGTGTAATAGCGTCCCCTACCATATAACAGTAAAAACATGGATAGCCAGAAAATTCTGTCAATGGCAGGGAAAGAGTTAATTACATTCAAATTGATCTTTTTAAAGGTAAATAACTTACAATCCTGTGAAAAGCATGAAAATTTCAACTCACCTGGAAGCCATGGTGATCGCTTGAACACTAACACCACTGTCACTCTCCAATCTGTTTACAACAAAACAATTCAATAGTTTCCTCAGAATATGATGGCTTATATATATATATATACATATATACACACACACACTGAGCAAATGCAGAGAGCATTGAGTAATATTATATAAAATATAAAGGAAAATTGCCTAGGCCAGCATATTCGAAAATTCAACTAATCAATATCCATAAAATAAACACATTTTAGACCATCAGATATAAATATGTCTTAGATTCACAATTTCAGTGGTTTTATTTTGAATACAGACAAGTTACCATGATACCTCCACCACCAAAAGTAATTAATTGTGTCTGCTTTAAAACACATGCTGAGCTCAACTCAACACGTAACACACTCGTGACCAGTTGAACAGATGCATAACTTTATGGTACGTTAGAACAGCCTGAACTGCAACCGGTGACAAACAATACACAATGAAATAATCAGCTAACTATGACCAATTATCTATCCCTCTAGACATGAAAAAAATAAAAAAATAAATTAAAATAAATAGATAATCATACCTTTAGCCTACTCAGTAGAGCTGCATTCTTTGCGGTGCAGGAAGTTCATAGATTAATATGTCAAATGTGCCAATAAAAATGTAACTTTGCAAGACAGAATGTCCATAACTAAAATGTTGCTATAGTAGCCTAATATTAATGCTAGAAAGCATATGCACTTGGCACTTCAGATTTTTTTTTTAAATAGTCAATTTCGTCATTAAAATCCATTTTCACATTCATCTTGACTGAGGGGCCAGGATAGTCCAGGACATGTTTTCACTCAAAACAGTCTCATCAAATCCAAACTACTTTATGGCAACAAATGCCACACATATCAAGGGTAAATACACAGATTATTCACTGAGGTCTACGAGTGAACGATCTCCCTTACCTCCTCAGAGAAATGCTCCCGGGTCAGGATAGAGAATAATCCAGAAAAGCAGAGATATTTTCAGTCAGAGAGCCAACGACGACTATTACGGGCCTACAGGTGTACAATTTTTTTTTTTAGAAAGGCAAAATGGCATTAGAAGGTGTTCAAACGAACATAAAATCACAGTCATCCTTGATTTCATATGATGAAAACAACCTTTGCACTCGTTATATGGTGTGTGGTGTTCGTGAAATATCTTACAACTACAGAGAGTTTTACAATCTTCCTGGTTCTGATAACTGCTTTGATCCAGTTTATTTATGAAACTTTTAAAATACTTTGCAAATGTCAGTTTTATTTTTGGTGCACTGCAGAACAAATCTTATTTTCAGTATTTTGATATATTTTTTGTATATATATATATATATATATAAACAAAATAACACAAAATGTTTGATTAGAAACATGACAACTTTTGAATGGCCAGCAGTAGAGAGACATCGCTTTTTGGCCAGATAGTGTAGTAAGGATTTCTACCAGTAGCTGCTCATTGGACCACTAAGCAGCTCAATTTTACCCATTGGCAGCAACTACAGTGGCTCACCTCACCTTGAACTCTAGCTCCATTGTTATTTTTATTTTTAAAATCATTATGTGTCCCAGTGTCTCATTTGTGTGTGTTTGTGAGCACACAAGGACAAAAAGCTCTTTCTGATTCTGATCAAGCCAATATTGATTAGTCTGCACAGCATTCATACATGGACCTGCAGGATAGGGATTTTGTGGGAATGGTATGTTTCCGAATAGTGACATCAGCCAATCAGCGATATCATGACACAGAATGGTGTACTAATTCAAGATATTAATGCAATATATTGCGACAATATATTACAATATATTGAATAATACATAAGGAATTGGCACTTTTCATATATTGAAAAATGTGACAATGTATTTACACTGTAAAATGTAATTACATCAAGTGTACTTAGAAAACGATTGCCTTAAATTTATCAAAGATGTTTTATTCAAAGTTGTTAATACAAAGACATACAAAAGAGTTCTGGGAAAATAATAGACTGTGCATTTATTTGTATTTATTGAGCTGCAAATACTTTGTGCATGTCGGAAACTTAACTAAATAAAACAACAACAACAACAACAAACACTTAAAGTAGTTAATAAACATTACTGTAATACAGTTATTGACTTTTAAATAAAGCAACATGCAGCATAACATCAGTGATTCTTGGTCTTCTCCTGGACTGACGCATAGAAGTTCTTATTGAAAATTAATGAAGGTTTAGATATTGATGATTTTTATTAAAATAATAACATTTGCAGTCACCATTATGGTGATCAGTGTTTGTTTTACATTTACATTTATGCATTTGGCAGACGCTTTTATCCAAAGCGACTTACATTGCATTATACTATACATTTGTATCTGAGTATGTGCAATCCCTGGGATCGAACCCATGACCTTGGCATTGCTAGTGCCACGCTCTAACCACTGAGCTACAGTGGTTAGAGCGTGGCTAAAAGTGAGCTTTTAGTTGGTCAAGAGCCCATATGCTTATATATAAAGAATATCCTGGGTCACAGATTTCATCCTAAGGTTTATCACTGATTAAACATGTTAGATCATTAAATGCATTTTAAATATTGTATTATAACTTATAATGTGTTTTTTTATTTAACAAGAAATAAAGAAATAAAACAGACAGACAAAAAAGAAAGACAGACAATCTGAGGGAAATAACATAATAAAAGCAAAAGAGATAAAAAGGAAAGACTCCAGCAAATGATTAAGAGTTCAACACAAAGGATTACCACAAGAGTAAAAATATCAACAATCATAGATGACTTTTTTTTTTGTCAAACTTCCATCCATTACTCCAAAATGAAAGATATTCATTTATTTTTACAGTTCATGAATAAACTGATTGGATTGGATTGGAATGCCTTGCCTTTTAACACTAAAAACAGATGAAAATAGCTTGATGCTCTGATTAAACAATTTTTTTTTACTACTTTCAGATCTACCGAAAGTCGACTGCATTGATTTCTCATTGTAAGCAGTCTTCTTTATTTTCATCATTCCATCTCTTGTCTTCACTTGCCCACCAAAGAAATGTTCCAGTTTGACAGACCTGCTTGAAGGTAACTCAGAGCGTCTTTATTTGCTTCTTCAGCTTCTGCGGTTCTCCTTAAGTCCTCCAGGTCCTGGACCCAGTCTTTCTTCCCAGCCTCCCTCAGTTTGGGGATGAAGAAGTCGAGATGCTGAAGAGTGAAC
Source organism: Anabarilius grahami (assembly GCA_003731715.1). Taxonomy (NCBI): domain Eukaryota; kingdom Metazoa; phylum Chordata; class Actinopteri; order Cypriniformes; family Xenocyprididae; genus Anabarilius; species Anabarilius grahami. The sequence continues at coordinate 290,551 of RJVU01053588.1, read as the reverse complement.
GCCGAGTCTGGCTTTAATGCGATCTGAGACAGATGCTTGATGGTCTTGTAGGCATTGAACAGAAGAATGAATTTTTGGTCCTCAAGCTCCTTCAGATCTTTGTCAAGATCATCCATTACAACTGCAAACCTCTTAAACTGTTCTTGAGCTTTTTCATATTCCTTTCTAAAATCATCAAATTCTATCATCATGCTTGACTTTTTGATGACATATTTTGCGCCTTCTTTGACGTGTTTGCTGTAATGGCACTTCCCTGTGCACACGGTGCAGTATCCGTTTTTCATGACTTCACATTTGCTGGGATCAGAAACCCACCAGCAGTCAATCTCATGGCAGTTTTCCTCACAGACGGTGCAGATCGTCGCCTTCCTGCTCTTCCATGATGCGCTTTCAATTGGCACCTTCTCTTTGATAGTCTTTCTAAATTTAATGGTGAAGTTTTTACGTTCCTCAATCTTTTCCTTGTTTTCCATCATTGCCTTCTGAATCTGAAGTTTTTCAGCCTTTTTCAGCTCTTTCTCTTCAGTTCGCAGCTGTAAGTTGCACATGGACGCTTCTAATATGATGCGCTCTATCAGGACATCTGAAGTCAACTCTAAACTTTTTCTGTTCTTTTCATCCAGATGCTGAAGGAAATGCTTTGTCTCTTCCATGCTGTCTTCCCAAGCAGCTCTTTGAGCACGAACGTAACGTCTCTCACTGTGGTGGGCGTCAGCCTGCCGATTGTTGAATAAGAAATAGACAGGTTGGCCACTTTGGTCTCGTCTGCAGGGGATTTTAGCTTTATTAATGGCGCCGATGACATTTTTGGGTGGCAGACCATCAGAGTGTGTGATTAAAAACACAATGTTGTTCACAATGTCTTTTCCAAACAAAGACAGAACTGAACTGATAATGTAATGCTGTCTGTCTGAGAGACGATTCTTAGACGCTTGAATCACAAAACACACAGCATCAATCTCACGAACTCCATCATTGTTCTGAAACAGAGTGGATAAATTTGAAGCAACTTCCAGATCTTTTTCCAATCCTCTAGTGTCTCCGTATCCTGGAGTATCGATGATGGTGAGAGATACAGGATTCTCTACAGGAAAGACCTCATACATGGTGATTTCAGATGTTTGTGATTCTGATTGGTCTCTGGCTTCTTCTTCTGTGATTTCATACCATAGTTCTTCTTCAAACTTCACTCCCAGTAAGTAGTTGACCATGGTGTTGATGAGAGTCGTCTTGCCAGCGCCGGTCTCTCCCACCAGCAGAAAAATTTTCTTTCGTTTACTGGTGTCTTTTTCCCCATAAGTCCATTTTCTGACTTTTCCATTGTCATCAAGAATTGTTCTCTCTGTATGTAGACGATATTGTTTTGGAGGACCTTGATGAATCAGAGTCGATCTGTTTAGTGGAAGACTGTAAAATAAATATGGAGGCAAATGTCAGAAATTTTGTGTAGAAAGAAATAAAGAGTATAAACACATCAAAATGCAGACATTTTCAGAAATTGAGAAATTTTAACATGAATAGCAATGTAAAGAACCAATATTTTACTCTAATTACGGTTGATATTTAAAACATTCATAATTATCTTGAGGTCAGCAGTCTTCTCATGACATTTCCATGTTACATTTAGACATAGACTGTTGGAATGCAGAGTTTTTGAATCAATTAAATTGACTTATATGGGACCTACGGAGCCCCGGACATGACATGCATGAAAAAAATTGTAGGCTAAAACGTGTGCACGATTTACTATTTCATTCCCTCGATTTATAATATGCACGATTTTAAAATTGAGGGAACGAAATAATAAATCATGAGCACGAATTAGTGAATCGAGGAAACAAATAAGTAAATCGTGCACATGATTTGAGTTGGCAATGAGACAGGCCTCTTCATGATCCACAAGAATCTTATATTTGAAAAGCTCTGTAGTGTCAGAGGATGCTCCGCCATCCACCAAACAGTTTCGAACAATCTAATCAATGTGAGAGGCTCAATGAAGGACAGGAAGGAGCATGCAAAAGGAAGGAAGGAAGCTCTCCAAGAAGAAGCAGCGACATGCAACAAAATTATTGACCTGTTCAGGGCTTCAAGTGCAGGTTAGTTTTGTTACCTAGGTTTAGCAATAAACTGCAAGCAAATTTTATCAGTAGCACCCCATTATTATCATCATTCAAAATAATGTTTGCTAAAGGTCATCATTATTATCTACTGTAAAGTTACAGTAGTAATTTAGCAGACAGATATTCACATCCATTTATGATATAGGTTTGTTGGGAACTAGGGCAGACAACAACAAAAATATGAGTCATAATAATGCAATAAAATGAGAAGTATTAGGATTTTTCTATAAAGCATGATGTAGTTATTATTGTGCTCATTTTGACATTTAGGCAATTTAGAAAATTATTTTTCAATATATTTGTATGAAATAGAGTTTTTGTTAAATATAACAACTACAACAATTTGCCCTAATACTTTGAAATTACCTAAAATAAATTAAGATTGTGCAAACAAATTACAATAAGGTGGTTGTTTTGCAACAAGGTTGAAACAGTTCTGTTCATAACAGTAGACCTGCTGGTGAAGAAGTGACAGATGCAAGAAAAATAGCAAAATGACTATTTGACTATAAATGACTATAAACACCACCAAATATTTATGTACTATAGAGGTCAGTTTGCACATTTACATACTCTTTTCAAAACTGTTAAAGCTGAGTTCAAAATCTAGCATAATACAAAAAAATATATAAAAATAGGACAGAAAATTGCAAGATTTCTACAGTAATGCCATATTGAAATATTTTCTGAATCCCAAAAAAATCAAATACCATCAAAGCAATTAGAGTTGAACACCTACACAACAGCTGTAATTCTTGCTTTATAAAGACATTTTAATGCTGTCTGTTGTTAGCTTTTTGTGTTTTATGAGGGATAAAGTGTGTTTGTTGGGTGTTGAGAAGGAATGACTTGATTTGTGATGTGATTGAAGTGTTTTGGTAGTTTTAGTGCATTTTGAATGTGAAATTAACTGCNCTGGTGAAGAAGTGACAGATGCAAGAAAAATAGCAAAATGACTATTTGACTATAAATGACTATAAACACCACCAAATATTTATGTACTATAGAGGTCAGTTTGCACATTTACATACTCTTTTCAAAACTGTTAAAGCTGAGTTCAAAATCTAGCATAATACAAAAAAAAAAAAATAAGACAGAAAATTGCAAGATTTCTACAATAATGCCATACTGAAATATTTTCTGAATCCCCAAAAAAATCAAATACCATCAAAGCAATTAGAGTTGAACACCTACACAACAGCTGTAATTATTGCTTTATAAAGACATTTTAATGCTGTCTGTTGTTAGCTTTTTGTGTTTTATGAGGGATAAAGTGTGTTTGTTGGGTGTTGTGAAGGAATGACTTGATTTGTGATGTTATTGAAGTGTTTTGGTAGTTTTAGTGCATTTTGAATGTGAAATTAACTGCTGTGCCAAGTTGGAAGTCTGTAGGAGAACTGTGTGAAGAGTTTTGAAAAAATGACCTATTGAGAAATGTGTCCTAGTGATTGTAAAAAAACAGCCTAAGGATTTAGACATTTTTTACAAAAAAATAGGGTTGTCAGTGGTTCCAAAGTTTGTTGTGGGGTTATGGGATGGCCTGGATGAGTGTGAGATTTCCCGGCCTGAAGTTTTTTCCCAGTTTGGCCCTGATTATGACAGTCAGAGCTGTGACATATATAGGTTATGACTGTTGGAATGATATAAAAAATCAGTTCACATAGTATCACAACAGACTATATATGCAAACATAGCAATTTATTGGCTTCAATTAGATTTTAAAAAAGTAAATAATTTACCCTTCTATAAAAGCATGTTGATTTCAACTCACCTGGAATCCATAGTGATCAGAAGACATTCACTCTCACTCTCCAGTCTGCTTACAGCAAAACAATTCATTAGTTTCTTCAGAATATGACTGTTTTAATTGTAAAAAGTATTTTGTACGTTGTCGCAATATCTTTTAGCTTTGAGAAATGCTGACCGGTGGTCTGAGGTTCACAAAGTGTCTAAAAATGTTTGTTAAATAAGTCTAAATGTAGGTTGCTTGCATAAATACAAACTATACATGTGCTGTATTTAGAAGTGTGTTTTTTTCTGAAATAAAGGACGTATCGTGTAAACAGTGTCTGTGTGCTGTATTTTGCACATTTTTACAAGGTACGTTAAGATGTAAACATAAAAAATTTAATGAACTAGCATAAATCAACCCATTATGTCATGTTAAATTTACATTTCAGCATGTTAAGTTTAAATAACTCACAGTTGGATTTGTCCATATTTGACCCATCAGTGGGTTGCAAAAAAACAAAAACAAATTGCAAGCTGCCCTTTGTATGGTCAAAACCCTGTATCCTTCCCCATTACCAAAACAATATATTTTGAAAAATTTTTAATTGTATTTAAATTTTCTTTTTCACAAACTAAATATACAGTACAGTCATTTTTCAAATGTTGTTCTATGTTTGTGCATTTGCAGGGTGTTTTCCTGTAATGTTCTTATTTTTCACTTATCAAATCCAAACTACTGCATGGCTTCAAATGGCACACATATCAAGGGTAAATACACAGATTATTCACTGCTCATAACATACAGAGGTCAACGAGTGAACGATCTCCCTTACCTCCTCAGAGAAAATGGTCCCGGGTCAGGATAGAGAATAATCCAGAAAAGCAGGGATATTTTAAGTCAGAGAGCCATCGACGACATGTGGGCCTACAGGTGTACACTTTTTTCAGAAAGGTGTAAGGAAAAAATGACGCTAGAAGGCACTCAACCAACATACAGTAAAATCACAGTCATCCTTGATTTCATTTGATGAAAACAACCTTTGTACTTGTTATAGGGTCCGTGTGATGTTCGAGAATTATCTTACAACTAGAGAGTTTTACAATCTTCCTGGTTCTGATAAGTGCTTTGCTATGAAATATTAAAGTTCATTCAAAAGTTCTAAGGTTCATATTGAAATATTATACTGCTTCCAAACGCCTCTGGACGCTTTCACTTTCATTCAGGGTCTAACATTAACCTCAACAATAGCCAAATGTGCTGCAAGTGAAATGCATTTAAGGAAATGCAACATAATACATGTTTACATGGACCTGCAAGAATGACAGATATTGATGGAAGTGATGCGAATAAATACATGACCTTACATGACTCCTAGCAAATTATTCCTCTGTGAAAAATTGCCATCAGATGTTGGCAAATGCCTAAATTGTTTTTGCTTTTCTTCCATGTGCTGACACCTATGAGCAATGGATGATTTACAAAGAGGATCAAAACAACATTTAAAGCTGCAAGGATGAAAGGGCCCTCGTACCTGTGCCACTGCCACCTGGTGGCTTTAGGAAAACAGAGCGTGGTGGGCGATATGCATTTAAGTAGGTAAATATAAGAGGACTATGTCAAAGTCATTTGTATTTGCCACCCTTCCTGCTGCCAGCAGATGGTGCTTTGACTTTGACTATAACTGAATACTGCCATGTAGTCTTCAGGTCAGGACTATTATCAAACATGTGAAGTTTGAGGCAGATCGAACATTGTATGCCTGAGTTACAATAACCTCCTGTTTCATGCCGTTAATCACATACATTAACACTCAGCCAAGTGTTGCATGCTTTAACGTGTTTCTAGCATGTTTGACACTTCATGGCATATTGAAATGTATTTCTGGGAGTGAATTACAATGTAAAGCATGCCATTAACTGTTGCCAGCAGATGGCGCTATGACTAACTAAATATTGTCATATAGAGATCTTCAAGCCATGACTGGACATGACATGGCGAAACATCGAACTTTGTCAGGCCACCACAGATACGCCCTTCAGCAAAAAATCTAAGATCTTCTCAATTTAACGTCACAAAGGCCTTTAGATTAGACTGACCAAAAATGATGTTGGTCTGATTAAATCTCTAGGAGGAGTTCGTTAACGTTCAACATCTGGAAATGGCAAAAAAATGCAAAAATGTTGCAAAGAAAATTCAAAATAACTGACTTCCTGTTGGTTTTCAGATTTTGCTCCAAGAGACTTTTTTGTAGGTGCTGTTACATGCGTGTACCGAATTTCACACTTGTATGTGAAATGTAGCTCAAGGGGCACTTCATTAAACATTTAATAAGTGGCGCTATTGAGCCATTTTGCCACACCTAATTCTGAAACACATATCAGATGTACATTTTTGCCACTTCTGACACATATGCAAAGCATCATGAGTTTGAGCATGTTTTGGCCCTCAAAAATGTGATTCATTTCGGAGAATAAGAAACAGAGCAATTCCAATAGGGTCCTCACACCATCAGCGCTTGGGCCCTATAATGAAATGTATGATATTATTAATGGGCTGTACAGCAAATTCACCTGCCATTGACAAATGTGTGGCAAAACATTTCCAACTGGATCACTGCTATCTTGTGTGATTGTTGTAAATTATTAACAGCACTCTTGTCACAAAGTCAGTTCAGTAACTGTTGCCTTCCAGAGTTTTGAGACACAAGCAGATATTCTTGAAAAAAACTTGAGACTGTTTCTTTTTCTTTTTTCTTTTTTTTCCTGTGGAGAAATATACTTCTTTAGACCTAAGAGGTTCATGCTGTATTATTATTCCAAAATAATTAAAATCCATAACATAATGATTAATTGAATGCCTTTTTTCTTGAATACTTTTTCTAAGCATATAAATACAACTGCATCATAAGTGAGAGAATTTATAATTACTTTGAATGATCAGTGACTCAAGCAGAAATATATATGTATATATATGTATATATATATATATATATACAGTATATATACAGTTGGAAGAAGAGGTATGGGAACCACTTGCAGAATCTGTGAAAATGTGAATAATTTTAACAAAATAAGAAAGATCATACAAAATGTGTTTTGTTTTTGTTTAGTACTGTCCTGAATAACATAAAGAATATAGAATATATATCCACAAGAAAAAAAAAGCTGAATTTATTAAAATGACCCAGTTCAAAAGTTTGTGAACCCTTGATTCTTAATACTGTGTGTGGTTACCTGATGATCTACGACTGTTTGTGTGTTTTGTGATGGTTGTTCAAGAGTCTCTTGTTTGTTCTGAGCAGTTAAACTGAACTCTGTTCTTCAGAAAAATCCTCCAGCAGATTCTTCAGTTTTCAAGCATTTTTTGCATATTTGAACCCTTTCCAGCAGTGACTGAATGATTCTCAGATCCATCTTTTCACACTGAGGACAACTGAGGGACTCAAACACAACTATTAAAAATATTCACTGATGCTCCAGAAGGAAACACAGTACATTAAGACCCGAGGGGTGAAAACCTATATATAGGTTGTGCAATATTATCATAAAATGTTATTAATCACGTATTAAGATAACCCATGTTATTTAAATTACTAAAATACCCTAAATAGACAATTTTGAGCAATAATAATTCACCGCGCTTCATAAGATGTAGCCTATGATGCAACAATGCAACTGTTTGGCTTCCATAAAATTGGCTTATTTTATCCATTGTGACTAAAACTCGTGCATCATGTTAGTTTTTTTTTTATTTTGCAAAAAGCACAACATTTTGTTTTTACTGTGAGTGTACACAAATAAAAGAAGACATTTTATAGTTTCAATTGATCTATTACTTTTGTCTGTATGACAAAAATGAGTATGTTAAGTTGATTTTGCTGCTATGTGAAAAGAAAATCCAGCACATCCAACGAATTATTAGCAGCCGTTGTGTCCAATGTTGTAAAAAGCGATACCATTGTGCAGTGTTTACCTCAGTGAGTTGATGGAGTGGATCTGAGCTTGTGTGGAGGCGGGGCAAATTAGCATATTCATAGATCTGTGTATACTAAATAAAGCAAGAGTTACATTCAAGCTATATATATATATATTATTATTATATATATTTATTTATTTATTTTTTTAAATATGTAATTTTGGTGAATAAAGATGAGTTTTAAGGTATAAAATTATAGAGGGACTTTCAGGTCTTGCAGATGTTGTGTCCTCTCCAGTCCCAATGATTTCTTCACGCTCACTGTTTGATTAAATGGGGTCACAAAAGTTCTGTAAAGAAATGCAGTTGGTTTCTGAGGGTGTGTTTCCATGTTTTCACTGTTATACACTCAGGGTTTATATGATTATATGTATTTTATCTGCTCTGTAAATAATTGTAGATGCCTTATCCATATTGTTTAAAATTTTAGAATCCACCTAAGTTGTTGTTTTTCATCAACCAGTTAAAATTTATAGTGGTTCACACACTGTGGTTCTGAATGTAAATGTAACTCTCTGACACTGGGTGGCGCTTATGGAACCGCAGAAATAGAGCCGTTTCCGGTAACCTTCGTAAGCATATAAAGCGATTATAAACACTACCAAAGACTATAAAATAACATGCGTCACTCATAATGTTTTGAATGGGAGAAAATGCAAAGCGCAATATGGTGGAATAAGTCCATTAAATAAATCCAGTAAGACCATTAAAATTGTGTCTGTTGGTTTGACGGTAGGTTGTTTTGTCTCAATGGGTGTAAGCGTTATATGTTTTTGTTTGAACTTACAATCTTTTGTCCAGATTGCAACTGGAATATTAATTCCATTTAGTTTTCAGCAAGAAGCACAGTTGAGATTATTATAAAGATACTTAACTGCTCCTATGAAGCTCTGCCCGAGACCTTCTCTGAGGATCTTCGTCAGCTGGTAACAGACACACTTCAGATGGATCCAGAGAACCGGCCGTCTGTCAGTGAGATCTTGACCAGACCTTTCATTATTAAACACCTTCATAAAATGGTGAGTTATCTTATTAATGTTTACATTTTTACTGTACAAAAACAGGTTTTATGAAATGAGAAAGTAACAATGCTTCAGACTCTGGCACTGATTTTAAACAAATGAACTGAAATTTGATCTTTTTTCAGAGCATACAAACTACTGAAGAGCTTTATAAGACTCTAGATGCACTGAGAGAGCTGGCTGATGGTTTGGAGAAGGTCCACTTCAACACAACCGTCAGCAGCCTCACAGGAGGTGTAGTAGGATTGGCTAGAGGAATCACATCTGTGGTTGGAGTTATTCTCTCTCCGTTCACTCTTGGAGCGTCTCTGATAGTAACAGGAGTGGGAATCGGTACAGCAGTAGCTGGTGGAGTAACAGCTGGTGTGAGCAACATAACAAACATGGTTAACCAGCGAACAAACCGGCAAATGATTTAAATGATGATAACAGAGTTCCAAGAAAAAATGACATCCACAATTTGCTGCATCCAAAACATCCACATTGCAATAACAACTCTAGAAAGTGTGTTTCCCATGATCAGAAGGCCATGTTTTTCCGATCCACATGCTAGTGCTAAAACTGAACTTGGACAAAGCCTGAGAGTAATTCCAGAGATTTTCCGTTTACATGAAGTTGCAAATGTTAGGAAAGTTGCAGCTCAGGCTGCGAGACCCGTTAAAGTGGCTGAAGAAGCTACAGGGATTTTATCTGCACTTTTTGTTGCGGTTGATGTCTTCTTTGTTTTTGTTGCGGATGACGTCTTCTTTGTTTATCTCGACTCAAGAGAAATCCACAACATCCATCATGATTGCGCTTTAAAAGAGAGTCAACGAGAAACAAAATCCACCAGCAACCAAACCACTGTTTCAACTGACCAGACATCAGAGCACAAAGACACAACACATCTGCTGCCCGCAGAGCAAGAGCTGAAGTCTGAGACCATGAAATTTGTGACAAAAATAAAGGAGACTCTACAGAGGAGCTACAGGTGATTCTAGATACACTACGAGATGCATTGCACCGAAACTGAGACACACTTATTATAACTAATACTTATCAGAGATGGCATTTTGTAATGCTCAGTGTGTTCTTTCATCAATAGATTTATATGTATTAATTCTTGTAGTAGCAAAGGTTAGTTAATGGTAACTGCATATTCAGGTTATGATTATAGTCTCTAAATCAATATCACTAGTTAGGATAATGCTCAAAGTGAACTTAGTAAGCAGTAAAAGAGGCATCTTCACTACTAATTAATTATGTTAATAATGTACACTGGGACTTCGCCTTTATTTTCATCTTTTGAAAATGTAAACTCTNGTAGTCTTAAATATTAAGATACACAGGGATGTGCAAGAGGCAATGTGCATATGTGCATTATACTGTAGTCTTAAATATTAAGATACAGAGGAATGTACAAGAGGCAAAAGTGCAAACAGGTTAACACTTTCAGTATGTCAATGTGAGGTAGTGAATGATGAATATCTTACTGATAAAGTGCATATTAAGTGGAGACATGAAGATGTTAAGAGGCTGGTTTTGAGTTCAGGAGCCTGATGGCCTGGGGGAAGAAACTCCTCCTAAGTCTCTCGGTTTTTGCCATCAGACTACGAAACTGAGACACACTTATTATAACTAATACTTATCAGAGATGGCATTTTGTAATGCTCAGTGTGTTCTTTCATCAATAGATTTATATGTATTAATTCTTGTACACTCTAAAAAATGCTGGGTTAAAAAGAACCCAAGTTGGGTTGAAAATGGACAAACCCAGCGATTGGGTTATTTTGACCCAACAGTTGGGTTAAATGTTTGCCCAACCTGCTGGGTAGTTTTATTTAACCCAACAATTGTTTACAAATTACTATATGTCTGGCTTAAAATGAACCCAAAATAGGTTGGAAATTAAAAATCAGACTCATAATTACTAGAGGCAACAATAATAATAAAAACGATGAGCATTTATTAATAAGCAATTTAATAAATCTTTATTGTTTAAATATTATTCAAAAAAGTATTAATAAATGTTTGTTTATTGAACATATTAATAAATGTTAATTTCCAACATATTTTGGGTTCATTTTAAGCAAGAAATACAGTAATTTTTAAAAAAATTTTGGGTTAAATAAAACTACCCAGCAGGTTGGGCAAACATTTAACCCAGCCACTGGGTTAAAACAACCCAATCGCTGGGTTTGTCCATTTTCAACCCAACTTGGGTTGTTTTTAACCCAGCATTTTTTAGAGTGTTGTAGCAAAGGTTAGTTAATGGTAACTGCATATTCAGGTTATGATTATAGTCTCTAAATCAATATCACTAGTTAGGATAATGCTCAAAGTGAACTTAGTAAGCAGTAAAAGAGGCATCTTCACTACTAATTAATTATGTTAATAATGTACACTGGGACTTCGCCTTTATTTTCATCTTTTGAAAATGTAAACTCTTTGTGAGTGGCTGCTAAATGTAATTTTTCTTTCTGCTGTCTTTGTATACTACTCATGTACTGAAATAAACACAGAACTGCGAGCATTGGTGCAATCATTTTTATTGAGGATCAGAGTGTAACCTGATACCCATCAAACCCATTGTGACGCGTCTTTAGGCTTCTTTAATGCTTTTTCCCCCCCAATGTATAAATGAACAGGTCTGATGAGATTTTGGCGTTAGACAGACATGCGATTGCTGAATGAAAACGTAAATTCAGGTGTGGTCTTAGAATAATTATAACCTTAAAGAAAACAAATTAGTTCAAACTAATAAAAGTTTGACTTTAAATTGAAAATTTATACAATTATTTTACAGTGTCCGCTGAAAAGAAAATTTAATGTAAAATTATGATCCACTTCACGTGCCTCGTTTCTAAAATGTGCGTACGGACAGATTTGATCTTAGAGTGTGCGTAAGCTAAAATCCACGGCAATGTTCATATTTATAAAAAATTGTCATTGACGTGGAAAAGTGTTTAAACGCGCCACATCAGGGTCTGAACAGACATACACACTTTTTTTTGAGGCAGAGAGACGGAGTACTGCAGGTATTTGGAAATCTATAAGCAATTCCTTCCACTCTACGTTCTCAAGGAAAGCATTTGGACGTTGACTGGTGCTCTTTTATATTTTAATGACATTAATTAAGTGGCATTTACAAGAAGGTGATCTGAAACCATTCATCTGCGCACAATTTCAAGATCATTTGTGACTTATAAATGTCACTTCTGGAAGAGAGGCGTACTTTTTTTGTGCGTATGTTCGTTCTCCGAATCGCATGTACGCACATTTGAGAAATGATTGTAAGATCAAATGTTGGACAGTTTCTACGCAACATTTTATGAATGAGGCCCAGTGCCTGTTGATGCGAGTGAGTTTAGATTTCAACAGAACTCAACAGAATAAAACACATCAGTGTGAATAACGCAATATCCACCTTTGATCTCCTACACAACCGCTGAACACTTTCACCTATATGGCACCTGGAATTCATTTAACCAACTATGAGTTTTATCAAATGGTAAATATGCAGTACATACATAATGATCTCAAGCTGATTAGCTAAAGACATTACTGTAGCTATACTCATTAGGATAGACATTGATTTACAGTGAACTCTGTTAGAGCTATAGTACATATGGATAAATAAATGATAAAATACCTTACTCACCTGTTGAGTAATAAAAAGACAATTTCTACATCACTTTTAAAACATTTCAAATCCCTCTGTTTTCACCATCTCGAAAAGCCAAGCTTATGTTGATTCTAGTTTTATTACAAGCTCCGTCAGGGTCTCTTTTTGCCAGCAGAAATTCTCTTTTTTTAAACAGGTGATTCCCTGGAGATTGGAGATTTAACTGCTCCATGTCAACCTTTCTCAATCATTGTGACAACTAACCTATGCCACTCCAACCCCATACACTTTTAACAGGCTTAGCATAGTGAATCAGGGTAAGACGAAAACACTTTGTGCTTTGTTTGCACAAAAAAAACATAATTTACCACTTTATTTACAAAATAATATTATCCAAAGCGTTCACGCCAATGCCAGCTCTCGCGTGAACACAAAACGTATGCGTTGTGAAGCTCTCGTGAACGTGTGTTGCAGATCAATATTTTTGTAAGTCAAGTTTTAAATTTTTGTTTTTTTGTTTTTTTGTGCACAAACAAAGCAGTCACGTTGAGTTTAAGCAACTGGAGTCACACAGAGAACTTTAATGATGTCTATTTCCTACCTTTCTGAACCTTGGAGTGGTAGTTGCGTTGGATCTCGATGGAGAGACAAAAACCTCTCAGATTTCATCAAAAATATCTTAATTTGTGTTCCAAAGATGAATGAAGGTCTTATGGATATGGAATGACATGAGGGTGAGTAATTAATGACAGGCTTTTCATTTTTGGGTGAACTAACCCTTTAAATTCAAATGGCTCACCGAAGGGCTGTCTCAATGGCAAAATTATTCCAGTGCACTGGAATGTTAGCTCCCTGCAAAAACCCACAATGCACCACAAAAAACAGGGGGCATCGATGCTCACTATGCTTCCTTGCCGAAAATTACATCACGTATCTGAAGCGTGAAACATAATGCATGAGCCAACTCAATAAATGTAATGAAAGAAAATATATTTTTTTAATTATTATTATTATTAATATTACTGCTGCACGATTAATCGAAATTAACCCTGAAATCACGCTTACAGTACACCGATTTTGCTTAGTGCATTTATGAATCCGCAAAGGCCACATTTTATTTTATGCGCAGCTTGTCAGTGATGCACGGCTCTAGTAAATGCTGCTATTTATTATATTTTTAATGTATATAATTGTATAATACTTTTTAAAATTGCATTGCTGTAACTGCCCATTTCAAATGTTTATGTGCTTCTTTTCCTCTTTCTCCTTTTGCTGAGGTGGAGTGGTGATAAAATACTGTTCTTGTAAATCCTTCCCAGCATTTCAGTGTGGGGGCAGTCGAGGCCTAATGGATAGAGAGTCGGACTTGTAACCCAAAGGTCATGGGTTCGAGTCTCAGGTCCGGCAGGGATTGTCGGTGAGGGGAGTGAATGTCCAGCGCTCTCCCCACCCTCAATACCACGACTGAGGTGAGACCCTTGAGCAAGGCACCGTACCCCCAACTGCTCCCCGGGCGCCGCAGCAATGGCTGCCCACTGCTCCGGGTGTGTGTTCACTGCTGTGTGTGTGCGCACTTGGATGGGTTAAATGCAGAGCACAAATTCCGAGTATGGGTCACCATACTTGGCCACATGTCACTTCACTTTTTCACTTTCACTTTCAGTAATAAAAATGTACATATTTAAATTGCATGCAAATTACAGTGAAGCGCAACAGTTATCGTACGGTGTTCCGCAGTGGTCAAAATAGATTTAAATGGTGAATTTTTAATTGGTCTCTGCAATTAAATCACCACACAACCTGACAAATAGAGTCAACAGTGACCTCAAGAACCTCAGAGAGAATGTTTTACACTCACCTTTGCAAGAAACCAGAAAGTGTGTGTAAAATCAGTTTAAACCATAAATGTCACAACTTGCATTAGTCCTTGTATACACATGCTGTGTGCAGTACTGTGTGTGAACTGTACCCACTGTAACATCTTAACTGAAAGCAGAACATTAGTGAGGAAGTTCAGAACGTATATGACAATAAGTGGTTTTTAATGATTCATACAATTTACTGCATTGTTCTACTAAGTAAAGTGCATTTTGTTGTTAAAATCTTATAAAAGAAATGTGATGAAAGTAAACTAAAGTAAGAAAATAAACTTTATGATTATACTGTTCCAGAAACAACTAAAACTTTAATTATTGAGATTTCCAGAATCATTGTTGATTGAACCTCAGTTCTCTCCTGCTCTAATCAGTGCTTCACATCAAAAACTTATGGATGATTCTGTAACTACGGATAATTTGCATCCAAAAATGAAAAAAAAAAAGGGTTCAGTTTAACAGACAAAAGTCTAGACAAATCTACTTATTCCTTATTTTGACTACTTTACAAACTTAAGAATTAAAGTCACAAAAGGAAGCATGGGAATGTGGTCAGCAAAACATGTGACACCATATTTGAGCTTCTTCTTTGATAGATTTCAGCTCTGCTCACTCTGGATTCATCAGCCAATTTCATCAGGTGCATACTGGGATTTTTTAAAACACTATTGAAGAAGGTACAGGTACATGTATGAAAGTAATTTTTTATTTTATTTTAATTATTTCATTTTTGTTTTGGAAAGAAATTTGGTAACACTATTTTACAGTGTTACACATGTTACATGTACTTGCTATATAACAGTAAATTATTAATAATTACATGCAACTAAACCTAAACAAAACAAATACTTTCACGTGTCTTGATACATTTTGGTACAGATTTGTTTCAGCATTCAGCGCAATGCTCATTTTAAACATTTAGCAAATTAAGAGAAGGACAGTTTAATTAATGCAACACACCTTGTTTCATAGATTACACGGCATAACTTCACTAAAGGACAAGAATAATGGGAGGTAAGAAATTATGGCATAAATTACTATAATACATCTTTGACTGTTTTGCACTGTAAATTACATTAAATGAAAAGTGAT
>RJVU01053588.1:248152-275112 GCA_003731715.1 Anabarilius grahami | reverse complement strand
TATATATATATATATATATATATAATATCTCACAGAAGTGAGTACACCCCTCACATTTTTGTAAATATTTTATTATATCTTTTCATGTGACAACACTGAAGAAATGACTCTTTGATACAATGTAAAGTAGTGAGTGTACAGCTTGTATAACAGTGTCAATTTGCTGTCCCCTCAAAATAACTCAACACACAGCCATTAATGTCTAAACCGCTGGCCACAAAAGTGAATACACCCCTAAGTGAAAATGTCCAAATTGGGCCTAATTAGCCATTTTCTCTCCCAGGTGTCATGTGACTCATTAGTGTTACAAGGTCTCAGGTGTGAATGGGGAGCAGGTGTTTTAAAGGATTATTCCACTTTTAAATAAACTTTTCCTGATAATTTACTCACCCCCATGTCATCCAAGAGGTCCATGTCTTTCTTTCTTCAGTTGAAAAGAAATTAAAGTTTTTGATGAAAACATTCCAGGATTTTTCTCCTTATAGTAGACTTCAATGGGCACCAAACGGTTGAAGGTCAAATTTAGTTTCACTGCAGCATCAAATTGTTCAAAACGATCCCAGATGAGAAATAAGGGTCATTTTCTGAAAAAAATGAAAAATATATAAGTTTTAACCTTAAATGCTCATCTTAAACTAGCTCTCTTCTTCTTCTCCTCTATTAGAATTCCAGCAGTGTAGACACTGCTAAATGTATTACTGCCCTCCACAGGTCAAAATTTGAACTAATTGTTATATACTATTGAACTAGCATATTGCATATACAAATTAGTTCAAACTTTGACCTGTGGAGGGCAGTAATATGCTTAGCAGCGTCTACACTGCTGGAATAAATATAATTTTCAATTTTTTTCAGAAAATGAGCAATGGTTTCACTAGATAAGACCCTTATTTCTCATCTGGGATCGTGTTGAACAATTTGAAGCTGCAGCGAAACTAATTATGACCTTCAACTGTTTGGTGCCCATTCAAGTCTACTATAAGGAGAATAATCCCGGAATGTTTTCATCAAAAACTTTAATTTCTTTTCTACTGAAGAAAGAAAGACATGGACATCTTGGATGACATGAGGGTGAGTAAATTATCAGGAAAAGTTTATTTCAAAGTGGACTAATCCTTTAAATTTGTTTTCATTGCTCTCACGCTCTCATACTGGTTACTGGAAGTTCAACATGGCACCTCATGGCAAAGAACTCTCTGAGGATCTGAAAAAAAGAATTGTTGCTCTACATAAAGATGGCGTAAGCTATAAGAAGATTGCCAATACCCTGAAACTGAGCTGCAGCACGGTGGACAAGACCATACAGTGGTTTAACAGGACAGGTTCCACTCAGAACAGGCCTCTCCATGGTCGACCGAAGAAGTTGAGTGCACGTGCTCAGCGTCATATCCAGAGGTTGTGTTTGGGAAATGGACGTATGAGTGCTGCCAGCTGCCAGCAGAGGCTGAAGGGGTGGGGGGGTCAGCCTGTCAGTGCTCAGACCATACGCCACACTGCATCAAATTGGTCTGCATGGCTGTCGTCCCAGAAATAAGCCTCTTCTAAAGATGATGCACAAAAAATCCCGCAAACAGTTTGCTGAAGACAAGCAGACTAAGGACATGGATTACTAGAACCAAGACAAACTTATTTGGTTCAGATGGTGTCAAGCGTGTGTGACGGCAACCAGGTGAGGAGTACAAGACAAGTGTGTCTTGCCTACAGTCAAGCATGGTGGTGGGAGTGTCATGGTCTGCCGGCACTGGGGAGCTACAGTTCATTGAGGGAACCATGAATGAGCAGAGCAGGGCAGTATTCCAACATGATAACGACCACAAACACACCTCCAAGATGACCACTGCCTTGCTAAAGAAGCTGAGGGTAAAGGTGATGGACTGGCCAAGCATGTCTCCAGACCTAAACCCTATTGAGCATCTATGGGGCATCCTCAAATGGAAGGTGGAGGAGCGCAAGGTCTCTAACATCCACCAGCTCTGTGATGTATTCATGGAGGAGTGGAAGAGAACTCCAGTGGCAACCTGTGAAGCTCTGGTGAACTACATGCCCATGAGGGTTAAGGCAGTGCTGGAAAATAATGGTGGCCAAAAAAAAATAAAAAAATATTGACACTTTGGGCCCAATTTGGAAATTTTCACTTAGGGCTGTACTCACTTTTGTGGCCAGCGGTTTAGACATTAATGGCTGTGTGTTGAGTTATTTTGAGGGGACAGCAAATTTACACTGTTGTACAAGCTGTACACTCACTACTTTACATAGTAGCAAAGTGTAATTTCTTCAGTGTTGTCACATAAAAAGCTATAATAAAATATTTACAAAAACGTGAGGGGTGTACTCACTTCTGTGAGATACTGTATCACCTGTGGAAGGTGTAGGACCATACAGTGTTTGTCCAATCATTGCATTCGATTTGAGCAATGATACAATGTCCTACCTGCCTAATAACAAATGTATTTTTTATACCCTCGCGCACCTGCTTGTGCAGACATCACACATTACCAGCGCAGTTTCATACTATGCAGAGTTTATGTAGACAGACGTCAGTCACCGAGCACCACAAACAAACAGCAGCCATGTTTTACAACAAAAACAACAAGCTTATGCTACTTTCACGCCATAACTACCATAATTTAGAATAGATGGAAAGCAATGACGTTTTACTGGGCAGTTCGTGACTCGAATTTATGCATTTCAATGTCAAAACTATCAGTGCCAAAATGAATCTGCAGCAGTCAGGTGGTACAGGTCAGGGCTCTTTAAGTTGTTTAGTTTCGTTATTGTAATGTTATGTGCTTTGAGACATGAGGCAGTTTAACGGTGTCTCTCATGACACTTTTGTTTGTTCCTTGCTGTACGAGTTCATGTGTTTTGGAGGAGGCGTGGCTTTAGAGACGCTCTGAAGGGAGGGTGGGATTTTAGGCTTTCAAAGTTAGAAAAAAATGTCTAACAAAACTCTAAATTAAATCTTTAGTAACAAATTGTCTTCTTCAAATAGGTAAAGAATCTAAACCTGAAAGAAGGATTGTCCTTTTCGGGAAGACAGGAGATGGCAAAAGCAGCACTGGGAATACAATCCTTAGAAAGCGAATATTCAAGAGTAAAGCTTCACCTTCATCTGTGACTGGAGATTGTGTAAGCAGAGATGGGATGGTTTTTGGAAGAAAAATCACCATTATTGACACACCTGGAATTTTTGACACAGTTGTTAGTGAGGAGGCCATCAGAGCTGAAATCATTAAATCCATCACTGAAATGGGTTCAAATCCTGACACGTGTATCATGATTCTAAAGGTTGCAAGGTACACAAAACAAGAAATGGAGATTGTAGATATTATGAATTCATATTTTGAGCAGTGTGGAGATATCCTTAAACATATATCAATATTATTCACTCACGGTGACGATCTAGAAGGTCAAACTATTGAGGACTTTGTGAAGANAATTCTTACTTGCTTGTTCCCTTTTACAATACAATAATGGTATAGTTACCTATACTAAAAGACAGAAGACCATACAGTGCATAAACACAATTGCACTAGTTACAGTCACTGATTATTTAANTACACCACCTGTCGTTAATGTAGATGCAAACACCTCCTCCTTTGGTCTTCCCCGAGGCTGCTGATCTGTCTCCCCGGTGCAGTGAATAGGCATGTAGTTGCAAGACTGAGTCTGGCGTGTTATCCATAAGCCAAGTCTCGGTGAATATGAGAGCACAACACTTCCTTATTTCACGCTGCGTTGTAATCCTGGCTCTTAGATCGTCCATTTTATTTTCAAGTGAGCGGACATTAGCTAATAACAAGCTAGGCAACGGTGGTTTAGTAGCTCTAGCTTTAAGTCTAGCATGTAGTCCACCTCTCTTTCCACGCCTTCGGTTAAGGCGTCTGTGCGCTACCGCAGCTGTATCTTGCCGGGTGTTTGTTGGATCCAGTCGGAGTAGAAACTCGAAACCCAGTAAGTTCAACTCAAACTTTGGCTGGGCTCTGCAGATGTTTAATAATTCTTCCGAACTGTAGTGCACTGTCGCATCAGTAAACTGAATACTTTGTAAAAATACTAACAAAAACAGAGACAAAGCAATATACTGAAATCGGGAATACAAAGCAAACACGTCAGCCACGGTGGGCGCCATTTAATGGAGATTGTAGATATTATGAATTCATATTTTGAGCAGTGTGGAGATATTCTTAAACATATATCAATATTATTCACTCACGGTGACGATCTAGAAGGTCAAACTATTGAGGACTTTGTGAAGAAGAGTCCAAAACTGCAGGAGCTTGTCTATAAATGTGGAGGTCGCTGTCATGTTATTGACAATAAACACTGGAAAAAACGCCGGTGGGGATACAAGAGCAACAGAGTTCAGGTGAAAAAACTGCTGAAGACCATCGAGCAGAAGCTGAAGGACAGTGAGAGCGGCTGCTATAACAATGAGCTGCTTCAGTTGGTGGAGGAAGAAATTCGGAATGAGATTGAAAATATAGAGGAAGACAATTTGCATAAAGAGGAGAAAAGAAAAAAAGCCAAGGAAAATGTTTATAAAAAACTTCTTGTTAGGCTTGCCGGAGTGACCACAGGGACTCTGATTGGTGCTTTTCTGGGAATCGGTGTCGCAGTGACAGCAGTTGTGGCTCTACTGAAAGCATTAAAGTTTATATCACCAGTGAAAGCCATTGGGGTGGAAGCTGCTGCAGGTGCCGGCATCGGAGCAACAGCTGGTTCAGGGATGGCTGCAGGTCTTATTTTTGGAGCTGCAGCTCTCGTAGGAGGTGTTGGAGGAGGAATCACTGGATACAAAGCGGCTGAAGAAGCTGATTCTGTCTGTGATGCAATAAAAAGGGCAGCAAAAGCAAACCATGAGAATGCCAAACCGATTGTTAAAATGGCAAACCTTTTTCACACGGAATAGATGACACGTGTGAATAAAATACTAAAATGTCTATTTCTACATTTTAGAACAATTTGATGTATCTGTCACTATTTACCCGTGTGCTTTTGATTTAGCACCCATTTCTAGTTCACACAATCATCATCCAGTGTATTTATAGCCCCATGTTTCAGTCTGTTCGTCAATCACTGTCTTAGAGTTATCTAGCCTTGCCTTGGCTCACAACAAGCTATTAATAATTATCAAGTGGGCCTTTATAAAGTTAGAAAGATTCACTGATGTCAAACACACATACTGTCACACACAGCACAACTACTTGCATATCATTAAACAATTTCAGAAATGTCAATTTGTATGTCTGGTTTTCATTTTGAATCTCACAACAAGCCAGATTCTCAGGGTGAAGGAAATGCTGTGCTGCTATTCTGAACTCTTCTAAGTATACATGGATTGTAGTTGTGCTTACTTGCAAGTATATTAGAAAAACTAGTAGTGTTTATATTGAGTAAACTAACAGTAAACAAGTTCACTTGTTGTATAGCGCATAGTGTAGTTGACTACACTTCTGGTCCATATAAATGTATACTTTTATAAACTAAAAAGTTTAATTTATAAAGGCCAATTTAGTCCTAAAAAGTATTAAAATAGTACACTTAGAACTATACAACTAGAACTGTATTACTACACTCTAAAAAATGCTGGGTTAAAAACAACCCAAGTTGGGTTGAAAATGGACAAACCCAGCGATTGGGTTGTTTTAACCCAGAGGCTGGGTTAAATGTTTGCCCAACCTGCTGGGTAGTTTTATTTAACCCAAATATTGTTTAAAAATTACTGTATTTCTTGCTTAAAATGAACCCAAAATATGTTGGAAATTAACATTTATTAATATGTTTAATAAACAAACATTTATTAATACTTTCTTTGAATAATATTTAAACAATAAACATTTATTAAATTGCTTATTAATAAATGCTCATCTTTTTGATTATTATTGTTGCCTCTAGTAATTATGAGTCTGATTTTTAGTTTCCAACCTATTTTGGGTTCATTTTAAGCCAGACATATAGTAATTTGTAAACAATTGTTGGGTTAAATAAAACTACCCAGCAGGTTGGGCAAACAATTAACCCAACTGCTGGGTCAAAACAACCCAATCGCTGGGTTTGTCCATTTTCAACCCAACTTGGGTTGTTTTTAACCAAGCATTTTTTAGAGTGTACACTTACAAATATACTCAGAGAATATATTTGAACTTATTTTGAAGTATACTTCTTTTTTTAGTAAGGGATCTTTCAAGAGACAGAATATGATTTCATGTTTTACAGAGTTTAACTGCCACTTTAAAATATCTAAACAATATGCCATCTTAAAACCCCTCTATTTGTATACTGTTTATTCATGATTTACATGTATCATCAAAAAACAAGGCTTTCCTCCGCTGCCCACAAGTTATTTATTTTTTACCAGGGTTGGACAATGACATTAAGACCAACTTCAATATACAACTTATTTATGATTCATACTATGTATAGGCAGGCTGATGAACCCAGAATATAAATGTAACATGCAGTTTCTTGTTAAGTGTTTTTCCGGTAACACTTTATTTTAGTGCTGTAGTTACACATTACTACATGTACTTACTATATAATAACAATAAATTGTGCATAATTACAAGTAACTAACCCTAAACCAAACCCTACCCCTAACTGTAACTCTATAGTACATACATGTAGTTAATTAATAGTACTCAGTACTTATGAGTAATTACAATGTAACTACAGCACTGTAAAATAAAGTGTAACCGTTTTTCCATAGAAAACCAATATAAAGAAAACGCTTAACCATTTAGTCTGTTGCGTTCATATTCTGGGCTCATCTTCTTGCCTGTATATCCATCATCAATAGAATGTCAATAAAGTGAAATTTGGTCTGGTTTCACAGACAGGGCTTTGATTAAGCCAGGATTAGGCCTTTGTTAAATTAGAACGTTTATGTTGCTTTTATAAACGTGCCTTAGAAAAAAACATTACTGGTGTGCATCTTAAGACAAAACAATGACACTGATATATTTTAAGATATTTAATCACAAGTTGCATTCTGTTAAGACAGCTCAAACAGTCATTTAGGACTAGTCTGTGAAACGGACACTTATGTTTTTTAATATCTCTGTTTTAGTACATTAAGGCATTAATGTTCTTCATGTTAAGCATTTTATAATATCCATCTGTTTTAATGACTCAAATCTATATAGCAGGTGCTGTATATAGATCACAAATGCCTAGAACTTGCACTTTAACATATTTTAGTTTTTCTTCTCTTGAAAGGTGATCTAAATATTTGTGGCTTGAAAACTTGACAGACCTGTGCTCACAAACTTCCCTAAGCACTTCCTCTTGGTGGAATCCCCGTTTCAGTGAACGAGGCTTTGTTATGTCATAAATGTTTCGGAATTGTAATGGTTTACCACTAGGCACAATCTCTGTGAACCTAATGATTTTTATTGGTCGTGATCAGTTTTATGATTTTTTTAATGATTTATATTTAAAAGTTTGTCTTATTGGTTAGATTAGTCAAACTCTCCATTTAACAAAACAAGCCCTACAATTTAATAAAATATCAAATATTCAAAACTGTATCAAAATGAAATAAGTTTTTGCTTAAAACAAGAACAAATATCTGCCAGTTGAGTCAGAAAAAGAAATTCAATTTAAAGTAAAAACAAGTTACATTTTTTTTTGTAGTATTAGAAAACAATAAACAACCTCAACAAAAAATACTTATTTCAAATTTTTTATTTTTTTTTGGCCATAATCATTTAAAGAGATGCTCTTCCTCAGTATTTCTGTCGTTTCCAGCACAAACATGTAAACATTCTTAATTCAAGATACATTTACTGGAGAAGCAAAATGACTTTAGATAAAAGGTTTTGTTTTCTGAAAAAGATATGTTTAAAACAAGATTATTTGTCCAACCTCACTGGTAGATATTTCTTCTCATTAATCTGCTAACTTAATTTATAAACTCACTGTGTTGTAATTTTCTAAACAACAGTTCTGGTGTCATTTTGTTCATCCAGTAAATCTATCTATATTTAGATATTTGTACCAGCAAACAAGACAAAAATGCTGAGGATTATTATTAGGCATTATTTGAGTTCTTAGTTTGTTAATATTTGCTGTTGACAGGAAAGAGTCGTGGAGCAGAGGCTTCTTCTCATCCTCATGAGCTGTGGTGTATATTGTGTTGATAGGTGAGATAAAACTCTTCATGAATGAACCCAAGGTGTTTGATGAGGCTCAACAGTACTGCTGAGACAATTACATTGATCTGGTGACTCTATCGGACCGGGCAGAAATGGAGGAGCTCTTTGCTCTTAACTTAATGTACACTGAATATGCCTGGATTATTATGGAATCACTAAAGGGTCATCATGGTGAAGCTAAATAAAGAGGTCGAATGGAAACATTTTATGTCAATTCTTCGCTTGCAAAACTTTTGCATTCCCCAAGAAACTTTGTGTTTGCTCACAAAACCTTTTGTCATAAAAATAAAATCAGGTTGGAGGAAAAACTACACTTGAACAAAATAGATGTAGAAACAATTTTCACTCACAAAATGTATACAATTAATTACAAAGAAATGGCAAATAATACATTGAATTAAACATGAAATTCTGAAAGACTGAAAGGTCTTACCGTAGTAAAGGTCATCGGATAAATACAACCTAATCTGACGACAATCAATTCAATCAAAAGAACATTTCATCACCCTGTTGAAATAAAATAATGTCTATATGACAATAAAAAAGATAACTCTAAGATAGTTCAAACCATATATATAGTTAAACGGACAAAATGATGCATTATTGCAATACATTAATACAACTTGTGATCATAATGATCGCAACATTAGGATAATATCTGTCAGTCTTGTTGAGTCCATCGATATATTTAAGATCATCTACAGTCTTCATGAGTTAGGCCAGGTCTAAACTGGAGCTGGTGAACGTCTCTAATAACCTCAGGATGGGCAGCATTAGCCTCTAAAGAAATTTCATATGTTCAGTAAAATTATAATGAAACTTATCAAACCCTCTCATCAGTGAATTTCGCATTTTGTATTTTCAGATTTGTTGCATTTGTTATTTTTTACCAGTTAAATAACTGAAAAAATCCATCACATGCCGTAAAGCCCCCTTGTTTTTCTGCTCTTCTCCAGTTTTCCTCAGATCCTCCAGGTTCTTCATCCATTCATCTTCTCCCTCCTCCTTCAGTCTGGGAATCAAGAAATCCAGATGATGAAGAGTGAAAGCGCTGTCTGATTTTAATGCGATCTTAGACAGACTCGTGATGGTCACATAAGCTTCACGCAGCAGGATGGATTTTTCATTTTTAATCTTCTCCAGATCCCTGATCAGTTTTTCTTCTATTTTTCTTTTCTTCTCAGACTCTTTCATGTTTCTTTTATGTTCCTTTCTAGTTTCTTCGTATTTTGTTTTGTCAAAGCTTGTTTCAGGCTTTTCACCGGTGCGTTCATACTCCTGTTTGAGCTCATCAAATGTCATTTCAACTTTCTTCACCTTTGTTACATATTTTTTGTTCTCTCTGACATGTTTGCTATAATGACATTTCCCTGGACACACAGTGCAGTGGCTGTTTTTCATGACTGAACACCATGAGGCATCTATTGCCGATGAGCATTCCCATTCATGACAGTTTTCCAGACAGACGGAGCAGCAGGTTGCGTATCTGTTCCACCACCATTCATTTACAATGGGGACTTTTTCTTTGAAACTTCTGTTGACTGTAAACTCAACCTTTTTACATCTCTCAAGCTTGTCTCTGTTCTGTTCGAGGGCTTTCTGAATCTGATTGAGTTCTTTTAGTTTTAGATCCTTCTCATTGATTCGGTCCATCAGATTAGAGACACAGGCTTCAAGTTGTCTTCGCTCATTCAGAACATCTAATGTCATCTGAACACTTTTTCTGTTCTTTTCTTCCAGGTTTGTGAAGAACCGATTCATGCTTTCATCTCCCATTTCCCAGGCTGATCTGTACATATGCTCATTTTGTTCATCTCTTTGCTCTTTATGTCGGTTGTTGAATAAGAAGTGAACAGGTTGATTGTCTTCATCTCTTCTGCAGGGGATTTCTGCTTTCTTAATAGCATTGAGAGCATCTGTTGGACGTCCTCCATCTGAATGTGTGAGTAGAAACACTATGTTGTTCTCAATATCTCTACCAAACAGAGACAGAACTGAGTGAATGTAAAGCTCTTTTCCAGAGAGACGATTCTGAGACGCCTTCATCACAAAACACACTGCATCGACATAATGAATCCCATCCTCATCTGAAAATAATCTGCTCAGATACTCAGAAATCTCTTCATCTTTCTCATTTTCTTCAGTGTTTGCATATCCTGGTGTACACTGTATGTCAATGATGGTCAGAGATGTTGGTTTCTCTTCAACAAACACCTCGTAAACAGTGACTGCAGATGTCTTGAAATGTTCTTCAGTTTCTTCTGTGATTTGATAAAACTCTTGATCCTCAAACTTCACTCCCAGTAAGTAGTTGATCATGGTGTTGATGATGGTGGTTTTCCCAGCACCGGTTTCTCCCACCATCAGTATGACTCTGTTCTGCATGTTTCTGTGTCTTCGTCCATATGTCCATTGCTTGACCTTTCTATCAGTCCCATCAATATATTTTATTTCAGCGTTCAGTTGGTAAAGCGCTGGAGAACCTTTATTCATTAGAGTGGCATCATGACGTGATCTGCAAAAGGCAAAATTGATTCAGCATCAATATGTGATTTGTCTCATATTTCTCTGTCTGTTGATGGACAGAGAGACAGAGTGATCTTGCCAATTCATAGTTTATTAGGAAATAGAAGCAAGCTGAAATTGTTGAACCTTATGTCAACACTCCACCAGTTTTTCTCTGTGGGTCCACTGAAATTTAAGATCTTAAATTTATTAAATTGAATCTATAATAATTAAGAATTATTTTTTAAAAGGTCTTAAATAGTGGGATAGGAATACAGTGATAGCGATACACCCCAATGTATTCATTTATCTTCAAAAGGCGATGATTTCATTAAATTAATGTGAGCACTGCAGGTTTCAGAGTATAAGCACGGTGGTGTTGCGCTTTCCACAGGTTTGTGATTTCAGAACAGTTCACAATCAATGAATCACGTGCATTTAAGCCAATAGATAGCTAATGATTTACTGTTGATGAATTATGGCAATGTTTACTTTATGGTGTTTATACTGTAATATGTTGTAAAGGGTTGTAAGAGTGCATATTTTAGGTAAACGACAACAATGTACTAAAAACAGAAACGTTTTTCCTTTGCGTTTTTGAAATCTTTGCGTACAGTCGACAATGTTGTCAAAACTGTCCCCGTTTGAACGGATCTGTTAAAATGACTAAAAACTGTATTGTTCATGTCAGTCAATTAATTGGCGATGGCACTTTGTAAAGAAACTCTACAACATGTAAGACTGAACATGTAATACACATGCACATGACGTCACTGTTTTCACACATTCATGTTTTTGTAGTTTACATGGAGATGTTTTCAGAAATTTGTGTTTTCAGGCCCCCAAAATGCTGATGTCGCATAAATGAACAGCATGAAAAGTTTTCAGTTTTTAGTTGAAAATGGCGGTGTTTAAATGGCTCTCGTATCTCTCTCATTTTCTTAAATGAGCAGCAGTATTAAAGCATAGACATTTCAAAGTAAGAGTCACTAGGTCAAATTTCACAGGAAGACTATAAAGTTTTTATAAAGAAAAGATTTTACTAGTATTGTCACAATTATCTTTCTTTAAACACATTGTTGGATCAGACCTTGCTGAATGTGTTTCTCAGCCTGTTGAATTGAATACAAATTCTGAGATACATGATTATTTTGAGACCCAATAATTCATAAAATGTTCATAACATATGCTTCACATACATCCCTGCTTCCTACCTTATATACAGTAGTTCATTTTTAATTCTCAGTTTAGTTTTTGCATATTCAAATTTGGCATTTGGCACTCATTCATGGTGACCAAATCTTTACATTTTACAAAAGGAAGCTAGGATATACACACGGGTACTACTGTACAATGTCATTTACGCATATCTCATTGATTATAGATGAATTATGACACTAACCTGTGTAAATCTTCAATTTGGTCATACTCCAAGATGCCTTTCTCTCTCATGTTAAACATTGTATCAGATGTCTCTGAAAGATATGATCAAATTTACATTAGTGTTTCAAACTGTAGAAATGCTTAACTAGTCTTTAGACCAAAGTTATTGCTCATCTTGTGTTAGTGATCTGATCAAACCTCTAATCACGTCTTGTGCAAAAAATACTGCATAATTAGCAGATTATGAACCTGAACTTCAGGAGCAAAAAAACATACACAAAGATACTGTCTCTGTGTTTTGTGCATGGGAATGGATGTTGGGTTAAAAAATCTCAAACATTGATAGTGGTAAATATTTTTATTTGACACTGTTCTGAAAGAATCAAATAAATCAAAACAAACAGTAAGTTATGAACCATGTGTGAAACTTCCTCTGGAGGAAATGTATTATCTTATTGAGTAGCCATGACAGACATCTNATTCTTACAAGACAACAAATTTACTTTAGAAGTAACACTGCATAAGTTCTTAAGACCTTTTTTACAATAAAAAAGATACTATTTAAACAAGTCTTTACATGGTGTTGCTTCTGATGTTAAATGATGTTGTGTTATGAGCTCAATGCGGAAGAATTCACTCTTTTTAAGTCCCTCCTTACTGACGTACTTACAGTTTTCATGGAGACAGAACAATCACTTCTCTGTAGATGAATTACCTCAGGACAATCACTCCATCTGTGTCCTGCCAATAATGTATTTAATATATTGGATATTTAACTTGTTATTCAAATGGTTAAATACACTATCGATTAGAGAAAATGAAACCACACAAGAACCTGGAGAGTGACTCTCTGTCTGACTTTTCTCACATGACTTTTCTTCCACTTCCTGTTTAACCAGTACCTCTCTGTTATTGTTTTTACCAATGGGAAATTCACAGAATCTTTTGTATCTAGGCAGATTTTAAAATCTGTTTCTGTTCTGATTAGAACAATCAGATGAGCTTTCTAATTTGTGCTAAATGAGTACAAATGAAAAGGTTCTAGTTAAGGTTAACATGTTCTAATATACTTTTTGTTTTGATTTGTTAAAAAAACAAAAAAAAATTTATCACAAATTATATTTTTTTATATATTTTTCCTCAATACGCTGTCTGACTGAAACTTTCACAGAATTATCCTCACAATGACATTGAAATGATTCTAGTTAAGACTCTTTCATTTTAGTTTATCATGCACTAATAATACTAAAGTAACTACAGAAATCCTTCTGCTCATCTCAGTAAGAACTGCAACATTTCAGCACACACTAACACTTTTATATAAAATTTAGATCTGAGTGAACGTTTGTTACTGTAAAAAGCAGGGGGAGATTACAGGAAAAATTGACCCCTGGTTTCACAGACAAGGCTTAAGCTAGTCCCAGACTAAAATGCATGTTTGAGCTGACATATCTTAAAATAATGTCAGTGCCATTGTTTTGTCTCAAGATGAACACCAGTAATGTTTTTTTTTCTAGTGTACAATTATAAAAGCTACTTCAATATCCTAATTGAACTAAGACCTAATCCTGGCTTAGGCTAAGCCTTGTCTGTGAAACTGGGCCTAAGTGTTTGGAAAAATTCAGAAATGCAAATAAATAAATAAACACATTCACTGTTTTCTAGTTTTGTGTGAATTATACAAGTTACAGTTGGCATGAAATAACATTGGCATTGTACCAGGCAGAGGCGAGGATCTAAGCGCAAGGAGTGTAAAGACACAGAAGCAAATCCAAAACAGAGGAACTCAGAGAAAACTAACATGCATGAAGACCCAGAAATCAACTGACAAAATACAAGAGAAGCACAACGGTTATACACAAGGTGTAACACGCTTAACAAGTTAACGAGTTAGCAAGACACACCTGGGGAGACTAATCAACATGGAAAAACTGCAAAGGAGTACAACACAGGACAGTGCTCTCAGAATCAAGTTTTCTAGGTAAAAATTGCACATGAACGCTCTCCCATTTCGAGGTTGAATGCAATCAATCATGACTAATCAGAAGAGGGTGTTAACAAATTTCCAATATCACGTGAAGTCAGCAGAAAGCCTGGGACACACGTGATGATTTTCAAATCTTAACCGATTTGAAAACTTTGGGAGACCACAGACATAATGACAGTTTCAACTGATTTTTAGCACTAAAATCTTCTGAACGTTGACTGTAGAAATTATTTCACAGTGACACGAGATCTCACGTAGACTCACAAGATCAAACGTGACTTGAGAAGAAAAACAAATGGAGGACAATCGACGTTGTCAGCTCGCTCTCCTGGAGTGAGTTCTGTTTTACAGTAAAAAAAACATGTCTAAAACTAAAATAGTAGAAGGAGTAGAAGGATGCACATGCTCAGTTGTATAAAGCACCGTAATTGTAGTTTTTGTGTCTCGATGACAGGCAAATATTCCAATTCAGTAGTAAAATTGCTCCTCTTTATAATGTAAGGATCACGTGTTATGTATGTTGTGATTTTCTGTTTATACCTCTCTTGTTATAGTGTCTAAACCAGTACATTAAAGACTTTCCTCCATCTCATCCATTTTGTATTTCACTTCCTGCCCTCCATCTGAATTTCATCAGAATCACATGACTGCAAACAAGCTATTGAGGATTTTTTGGGCAAAAAGTCGGTTGCAACAAGCCTCATACCAGGCCGCAATTACCCCATATCGTTGGGGGAGTGCATATTGGGCTCAAAATCTGTCTTAAAATCATCAAGTGTGTGGCCAGCCTAAGGCAACATATCACACAAGTAACTAATCTCTTTTCAACAAGTGCATAAATCAAATGCCAAGGAAAACAACTGACTGCAAAGAAAGATCTCTACCTGTCATTAAGAGACACATTTTTAACATTATTTGTAACAGGTTTCTTTTTCAGTGCTGTTGAACAATACTGCTAACCTTCTCTGTTAATCACATTTACTTAACCTACTCTACAATGTGTTTGCATTAAAATGATTATGCTGTCCCCATCAGCATGCCATTTCATCTTTAATTTTGGTTATTCAAAAAGATGAATTGGAATTTAAAACAGCACAAAATGAAGGCTAACAACACGTGTGTTCACACTAGCAGGTTTCACCACTGTAGTTAATTTCTAATTGGTTAAAGGCAATAGTTTCAGTTTAAACAAATATTTCAGTCAATATTGCTTAGGTTCTACTTAAACTTGTACATTACAATATAATGTAGCCCATCAAAGTACATAGTATGTGTATTTAGAAGCTTTATATGCAAGGAATACAAGGAAATACAAGGAATTTGACTTGGTGCTGCTGTTTTCATAAATTAAAGCACATTAAAAAGAAAGACTATATATATAGTATAATATATGGGTTTAGTCAAAATATTTCATTAGCTGTTTAAACGCAAAGCTTCCGCGGAGAGAGCAGTTGCTAGCACGGCAAGTTCAAACTAGACGGACATTTAAGGGATAAATACGGTACAGTCACACCATTATTAAATGGCATTTCACCACCTAAATAATTATGGGGATAAGAGATATTGATCTGAGATTAAACTGTTTTAAAATCTTACCTGTTTGTGAAATAATCCAACCGCGTACAAAATAATAGTCACAAAATGGCAGCAGCTGCCTTTGTATGAAACGAGAGAGCGAGTCCACAATACTGGATGACATAATTAAATAACTGTACACAAAATGTTGATTTGAGTTTTAATATTTTATTAGCTCACCAAACACAAAACTTTGACAAAGAAAAACTGTTCCTAGCAAGCGTATAGCACTGCTGACTTCAGTAACCCAGATGAGCATGTGTTATCTGTTTACAGCAGATGTCATCGGGGAATAACATACCGCTGGATGGCGTGATTGACCTATCAGAATCTAGTATACCACAGAGCCACATTACAAAATTGATCAGTCAGCAGGTAAAGCTGCCGTCATATTGTCATAACCCAGTGATAATATACTGAGTGCAAACTAATAGGCCTGCAAGTTTGAGTCAAAAATTGAAAATCACATCCTGGCATACAATGTCATGATTACAAAATTATACCTGAAAAGATAATTTCATGGTAAAATTATGATGCATATTTATCTATCGATGTGAGCTGATTTTGACATCAACAGAACTTAAGTTGCATCCAGTTAATTTGCAACACAATGCGTGAGTGTGAATCCTGCGATATCTGCCTTTGATCTCATAGGTGTCTGATCCACTACGAGAAAACAACTCTCCGTCTTGGCTGCACTTTTTTTCACTCCTCCCCTCACTGCAGCCGCCTACTCTTGGTTTCCACGAATCACCATAACAAATGTGCCTACAGACAAACAGTTACAGCAGCCAGAGAAAAACTAATGTAAAAGGTCAAGGGCTCAACTAAAGTAACACTGATCACCATAATAGCGACTTTCAGCAAAACATTCTCAAAACATCAACATCTAAACCTGTTAATTCTCAATAAGAACTTTTTTAGATGTATCACAGAAATAAACTCAAATTGGTTAAGCTGGTAATGCTGTTTGTGGAGTTTTTTATCCTTTTCTGCTAAGATGTTAAGAGATTTAATGTCATCTTTTATCTTCAGTTGATTTCATCTAAAGCCGGGTGCACACTGTGTGATTGTTAGTCCTTTACGATTGTGGCTTGTCAGACTGTATGAACATGATCCTCATGTCACACTGTGGGATCACAGCTGTCATTAATGTCAGACTGTTTGACAGTCAATACGTGTTACAAACGGACTACGCACAAAAATCTTGTCCAGAATTTTACATCATCAACCCACACACGTCCGGTGGCTGTGAGCTGCATTACATGCAGGACTAAAATGGTGGCTAACAAAGAAATCTCTAGAATTAATTTAGATCATGGCTTATCTTGAAAAACAGACAATTTGACATTTGGCGTAGGAGAAGTCACACCGCAGGACTGTGCGCCAAATCTTCTGACACTGCTAGATTTTCGCTGGAGGTAAAATTTGACCACAAGTCATTAATCGGCTGTCGGTGAATGTCAAACTAGCGATCAAACACTTCAGATTTTAGTCTAGGATCAGAGCAATCTTTTGGGATTCTCAAAATTAGTCTCAGGCGACCAAATTGTGGCCAAAATCGCACAGTGTGCACCTGCCTTAAGGCTGTGGCTGGAAGTCATTTGTAGTTTCTGCTCATTCTTCTCTTTTTTCTGCTCTTGTTCATCTTTCCTTCATTGATTCTACTTGTTAACAGCAGGTGTTCTTCACTAATTGTCAGTCATCACTTAATCACTCAATTATCTCATTAACTTCAACAATGCTTCAAGTTTTTAACACTCTGTAGAGCGGACCAATATAGACACTGAGCAAATACTGCAAGTTTCAGGAAATACAAGCCTCTGCTAAATGTCATCACAATGTGACATTTCATTGTTCAAGTTTTTTTTTTTTTTTTCCTCCAGGATATAGACAGAGTGGAAAAATCATATGAATCATGTGATAACTTTATGATTGACATTGCATGTCAAGAAAATTAATTTTGCCGCAGGCTTTTGTCTTTTTAGTTTGAGTAGGTTATTGATGTGTATTTTATATAACAAGCTTAAACAAATTTAATCTTTCTCTGAAGTTATATGTGTAAGAAACAGGCTCATTATTGACTAAATCCTAACATGCACCCTAACTCTTGAAGTGGTGATGTCCGAATCATAAATGAATCATTCTTTTGAGGATCATGAATCAGTTTATTTATTTCATAAAAAAAGTCACACAAAATAGATCCTCAGTCTCACTCAGTACAGTATGTACAGTTACATCAGCAGGTTTTTGCGTGTCTCTCCAAGTGGCGTAAACTTTTTGTGATGTTTTGTGTTTTCTATCCATCTTTGTATTTAAGGCTGTGAAGCTTCTTCAGCAGAAACAAGCGGAATGCCATTTTTTCATCCATCCAAACATATGTTCTAGTGATATCTGTGCCTTGCTTGTGTTTGACTGTCATCTTCTGAAGCATGCACACAATGTCAAAGCCAGCTGTATTCTGACTAGGGCAGAAACTGTGCTACATTCACATCATTTAGATTTGTTAGTCTGAACTCCTAAAAATCAGACTCGTACAATTTCAGCTGGACTCGTGTTTAATGACATTTGTTCAAATGCAATTAAATAATTTTTTTCAGTGAATGTTAATTTACTGTCTCAATGGTCTAGTTGCAGTTACCCAGCAAACAAATTTAGGTTCTAAAGACATTTTCAAAACATTCAGTTTTGGTTATGGAAACATTAAAATATCCAATGTTTTCTTGATGTTAGTGGAACTTTTTTTTTCAAGGTTACTATGATGTTCCTGAAACATTATTTCAGCTTAATTTTTGCTAACCACTCAAAATCCTAGTAACGTTGTTTTGTAACATTCCAAAAACATAAACATTTTCAGTTTCCTTAAAGTTAATAGAACATCATTTAAAGATTACTATTGCCAAATTCTGCCAGTGACATACCGTTTTTCACTAAAACAGTAATATACCATAGAAAATGCATTCTGGGTTATATTTTTCATTTTCGAGAAAGTCGCCTATAGGAATATACTGCGAGTTAACAGCGCACAAAGTCAACACTCAGAGTCTATGTTCCAAATAACACCCTATACACTCATTCACTATTCCCTACATTAGTTCACTATATAGTCCACTTGACAGAGTGAATTAAAAGAAGTGAGTGAATTCAAACACTGAAGGACAGAATCACTGAAGGACAGAGAAACAAGATCAGAAAAGAGAAGAGACGAGCAGAAACAAGAACTACAACTGAGTTCAGCCACAGCCTTAGATTAAATCAACTGAAGATAAAAGACATTAAATCTTCCAAACACTCAGCAGAGGATTAAACAACTCCACAAACAGCTTCACTTATTGCTAACCAGTTAATATGATTTGTTTCAAACATGTACAAAAGTACTTATTGAGATAAACGGAGGTTTAAATATCGATGTTTGGTTGAAAATAAGTTTCATGTGGAGTCACCATGATGGTGACCAGTGTTTGCTTTAGTTGTACTCTTGACCCCTTATTTCATTTTCAGCCAACATTTGTGCATTGCTCAAAAAAGATGAAAAGAAAAAGACTTTCAAATGATTGCTTTTCTGTAGTTTCATGATTGATTTAAATAGTAATGAAGTTGAAGCATTAATGAATTAAAATATAATAAACTCAGTTATTGTGATAGAAAGATCAATTGAAACACTGAAGAGATCTGTGTGAGCTCTTCCAAAACATTATACCTAACTTCAACAATGGTGACAATAAAAAAAAATCAAATATAAATTCTAAAAAAAGAATTCAGCTGCATAATTTATTCATCCTGCAATGAGTTTTGTGTGCTGGCATGAAGCATGTCACCAGTGTTTCCTGGGTAACAGCTTACACACGGGGAAGGTTATCAGAGTAAATATAAAATTCCTTCTGTTTCTCACACATGTGATATTAGAAGACTTGCAATGAATGCATGAGCTATAAAGTGCCCCTCAAGTGTTAACAGTGTATCCTCAATTCTGGTGTCCTTATGGTTTTATTAAACAACAACCTAATATATAAAATGATTATATTTAAATTGCTCTACTTCAAAGCCAGCTCGTAATGTTTCTGGTCTCTAAATGAGACTGTCACTGATAAGTCTGCTGTTCAGGCTGAAACGGTAGAAGATTTGTGTTTTGGTATGGCCAAGTCAGAGTCCTGACCTTCAGCCAAATTAGATGCTGTAACTTGACCTGAAGAGGGCTGTGCGATCAGAGATGACCCAGAAATATTGATGTATATTGACATAACAGATCTGTATAGGGAGGAATGGTCCAAAATTCACCCTCAATATGTGCAAGTCAGCTATAGGAAACCTTTGGTGGAGGTTGTTGCTGATAAAAGTGAATCTACAAGTTGCAGGGTTCACTTTTCCCTCGCATTCTGCACTGTGAATGATTACTCAGTGTCTTCAATAATGAGTTAAAAAGTGCAAGTGTTTGTGTGTTATTAGTTTAGTCAGATTGTGTTTGTTTGTAATTGTGACTTAGATGAAGATCAGACCACATGTATTGTAGAAATTAATGTAGGAGTTCGGGAAATTCCAAGGTTTCACAAACCTTTTCTTGCAACTATATAAAACTCTTCTGATACACTGCACTACTACCAGTTATTTTCCATGATCTCTTTCATTTCTGTTGAACTATCTATCAACGAACATCGCCAGGAGCTCATACAGTATCTATGGGTTTTGGGTGACATACTAGCAATTTGCATTTTTTTTATATTTCCAGAGATTGTTTTCATGTTTCAAGAGAACCTCAAAATGCTGTTCTGCTAGTAAAGCCACACACACACTTAACGATTGTAAGGCCGATTATGAATGTAAATTGATACTTATGACTGATCGCGCTCAAACGCGTCCAGTCAGAGTCAGTTCCGTTCAGTTCAGTCAGCGATTACAGTCGGTGTTCAAATTCCATGTTTAAGTATTTAAATCTGCTTCAGTCGCAGGAAACAATGGCTGTATGTTGAACATAGTCTTAGAATGTTTTATCTAGTCCTTAAATGTGTGCCCGGCTTAACATGCAGCTCATGTAACCTTAAAACAACAGTTTTTGTTAAATTAAAACATGAAATAAACAACAACAACAACAAAGCAAGTAAAACATGTGGGGCAGACATAGAAAACAGGAACATGAAACAGCTGACCTGATAAGACAATGTCAATATAACTTGGATGTTACAGGTCCTGACCGTGGAACATGTAAACAGATCAAAATGAAGGAAGGAAGGAAGGATTTATATAGTGCTTTACTACTGTACACCTAAAGCACTTTACAATCATATCAGGGGTCTCTCCTCAACCACCACCAGTGTGCAGCATCCTCTTGATTGATGCGACGGCAGCCACAGTACAGTGGCTCCAGTGTGCTCACCACACACCAGCTGTAGGTGGAGAGGAGAGACAGTGATAGAGCCAATTCAAAGGATGGGGATTATTAGGAGGCCATGATTAATAAAGGCCAATTGAGGGAATTTGGCCAGGGTTTACACCCCTACTCTGTACGAGAAGTGCCATGGGATTTTTAAAGGGCACCTGTTATGCAAAATTCACTTTTACATCGTGTTTGAATATAGATAAGTGTTGGCAGTGTGTGTACACAACCACCCTATGATGATAAAAATCCACCACTCCTTTTTTTTAAATTCCCATAAATCATATTCAGTGTCTCAGAACAAGCCATTTGCAGATTCTGCCATTCTGGGCAAACTGACATCACTTTGCACAGGCCCTGTCCACAACTGCTAACGGACTCTGCCCTATTAGCATAGACCCTGTCCTGAGCGAGTTGTACAAAGTCCGCCATTTTCCAAGCTGGAGCAGCTGTAGAGACAAGAATGTCCTGTAAGCGATTGAGGTGTTTTGTTGTTGTATGTGAGTGTGAACATAACAGTCTCCATGTACTCCTGACATCAGCGCCGCTGAAGAAGCAGTGGATTGATTTTATTTTTGAAGGGAATGCACCCCCATATACCTAAATTCGTTTATGTCTGCGCAAATCATTTAACACCAGACTGCTTTGTGAACGATTGTCAGTACAAAAATACAAAACATAGGTTTTGCTAAAAAGTTGTTACTGAAGCATGGATCACTACCAACTGTTCGTGATCCAGCTTATAGTCTCCAGAGTGATACTGGATACGGCAGTAATGAAAGGGAGAACACGCATTTTATTACAGTTCCTCGGAGTTGATTTACAGATATAAAGCTTACCAGTTTATTAAGCATTAAAGGCATAAGGTCTGTACATATTTGTTTACTGTTAATTGTAACGAGTGTTTCTGTGCAATTCGCTGTGTATGTTGGTAGAGTGAGAGTTTATGGATAATATTTTAATGCACAATTGCACTGTGTTTTATTAAGCTATTTTCTGGGGTGAAAACGGACGCTTCATTTTGTGTGTGAAGTAAAATAAACGTCATAAAACTCATCAGTAAAGTTTTGGCCATTATATGGATGGGGTCCACTACAACAAGCTTTTACTAATAATGGATGAAAGCAAGATGACAACATAAGTTATAACCGTAATCTAAACTATACCTGTTCTATTTCCATGCAGCATTTATTCTCAGTTTCTGACATTATTAGTGCGTCCTGACTCCTGACACCAGAGAATCAGCTCTTGAAGCTCTGCCCGCTCAGGCCGGGAGCAGCAGCTAATTTGCATTTAAAGGGGCACACACTAAAATGGTGCATTTTTGCTCACCTCCTATAAGTGGCAGTTTTAACATGCTATGAAAAATCATCTGTGGGGTATTTTGAGCTAAAACTTCACACACTCTGAGGACATCAGAGACTTATTTTAAATGAAAAAAGGGACATGATAGGTGCCCTTTAACCCTCTGAGCCCAGCGAACGCGCCACTGTCTTCTGCTGGATTTTTTCCTCATGACCGCAGAAACTTAAAATACTCCACCATTTTTGGCCAAAAAGATTTTGGCCTACTTTTATGTGTGTACACTCACAATAACAACAAAACATTGTGTTTTTGTAAAATAAAGAAAATAAACAGGGTGCGCTTTTAGCTGTCTTTGTCTCTGTGAGAAACTTTCTGAAACATCTGAATAATGAACTGAAACTCAGCTAATACTTATCACACATAGCCTACATGAGAGATATGTCTTTAGAAAGCTTGAAGTGTCCACTTTTAAATGAAAGTATTTATATAGAAAACAAATATTCTCTGTTTATGTAATCCCTATGAAACCAACGAGATGTACAATCTTCTCTGTCTGGCTTCATTATCTGTAATGTGATCACACCCACTCGCAGCTCAGCATTTGAAACGTAAGTCATCCATGTGCGAGGCACGCTAACCTGTAAACTCCCTCATCACCTCAAAAACAAAGCATCAGCTTCATCATTCCTCTGCTTTTCATCGAGTTTGAAAGACGCGCTGTGAGTTTACCTTGAATTTACCTCAGAAGAAGAAGAACGCAACTGATATCCAGCGGAGAGAAGCCACTTACATTAGTTAACGTGTTATTGTTACACAAACTGTAACATGTTAGAATGTTTAGGCAGTGTTTACAATACTGTGAAATACCATGTTCGTGAATATCTGCTCAAACGTAGATGTTTATATCAATAATGTTTCATAGTGTAAATGATCTCTGTAAGCACAGAGAGTTTGAGTCACTTACAATGTGCATTTGAAAAGCAAAAAGCGCTCACTTCATGACGTCATAAGTGTTTGAATAATTTTCATTTGGGATCTGAAGTGGCTTCTTATCACAGAATGAGGCAGACAGTATATTAAATAAATTAATGCAATGTCGATTAGAGTTGCATCATAAATATACATTATTCTTATGAAAATATTTGAGATGGCTTTAAAAACACAGATAAACCATATACTCACACAATCTTGTGTTTATTGTCTTCATATTTAAAAATTCAATGCGTTTCTATCTTTTTATTCAGCTACAGTGATAGTTGTATTTGGGATATCCTGGGATGACATGTTATTTTACTTCTGTGAGGCATATTTGGACTTTCTGCGTGAGGGCGCCCTCCGTCTTCCAGTATGAATTAAACATACATAACATTTACAATGATTTATAATTATAGGCTGCCCGCTTTTTCCCCAAAAAATAAAAGTTCCCTTTTGAAAGGGAACTCGCACTGCATCCTGAGACACTTTGGGGAACGCCTCCGCGTGACTGGTGACTGGCAATCCTATTGGCCGGTAACAGCCTATGACATCATACTACTGTGACCAGAAAGTATATGAGTGGCACCTAGGCTGTTTCTCAATTCCAAGAATGCAAAGATTAGACTTGAGTTCTCGTGGAGTCTGGTCTTGTCAGGCAACCTTGAAAGAACGAACTCAAAAGGACAGAGAATGCATCCTTGTGACAATTGAGATATGCTGCAATCTTGTTGCTCAACTGACCATCCCAGCATATTATACATAGCAGCAATGCACAATAAATACAATATATCACAAACAAATATCATAACCTATTAAAACATTTATTTTATATTATTATAGAAATTGTTTCCATATAATTTTATATCTTTTTATTTTACCGAGTGTATTTATGAAAATGAGTAACCTTTGTATTACCTATGCTTTGGCAATGTTAAAATTATTTTTAATATGCCAATAAAAATACAGCAGGCTTTCTTCAGGTTATCACTTTATTATATTTTCAATGCATCCTTGATATCAAGAACACATCCGGGTACTTTCATGCTGCTGCTGTGCACTGTGAGCATTTCCCACTGAGGAAGCTCCACTCTCGTTTGTCTCTCTTCTCGAGGGAAGAGCGCTTTAGCACTATTCAAACGGGACTAGTTTTCGAAACAACATTTGAGTTACAATTCTTATCACTCGACATCTGTCATTTCATGTTTTGATTCGGACGGGACTAACATCTCTGTGTTTATCACAGAGATGAGAGTGTGTGCGTTTTGGATGTGGGCATTTACGTTGTAACACCTCCTTTGTTTTTAAGATGTTACTCTGAGGGGTTCAACAGATTTTTGATATGTATTGATATAAAAATCTCTTCACAAAACAAATGATCTATTAAAGCCATTTTATTTTCCCCACAAGTGCTTATATACATGTGTCACAAAGTCAATGAATAAACTTGAAAGTCAGCTTTGTCTCTTTTAAATGAGTCAGTGAGGTGAAGTAAACTTAGCGTTTGAATGTCCAGTCTTTTGATGAGTTGAAGTGATGAAGATGAAATGAGCTTTAAATCCACAAGGTTATTTGAGTGCGATGCAATGTTTGAAGTCCTATAATCCACAATGAGAGAAATAATCAGTCAACGTCGTTTGTTGAGTC
This sequence comes from Anabarilius grahami, assembly GCA_003731715.1. Lineage (NCBI taxonomy): Eukaryota > Metazoa > Chordata > Actinopteri > Cypriniformes > Xenocyprididae > Anabarilius > Anabarilius grahami. The sequence continues at coordinate 250,211 of RJVU01053588.1, read as the reverse complement.
GCCCACCGTGTGGGTTAAGGCCATGTGCTGTAGCCTCGCTACCAGCTTGACTTAAACTGGACTTCGAGGTCTCTAATTATACCATTAAGTGCTCTCACAATGAACACCATGATACAACACACATGACATAAAAAAGTCATTTCTAGAAAGAAAGCAAACAGCTAACATTAGTGACCTTATTTAGCAAACACAACATCAGGAATTCAATCCATACTTACAGTTGAGCAGAAACTCAAAGAGTTCTCAACAAAGGACTTTAGATGAACAAGAAGGTAGCTTGAGTTCAAACCATGAGGCTTCCCTCTACCAAACAAACTAACTTATTCTATGGTGGCCAAGCTTATATGCCCGGTTACCTCCATGCACTTGCGCCCTCAAGCTGCTCCTAGTGGTAAAGTGATTTACACACTACACACTAAGAAATCAACAAGAATAAGGGAGCTAAAATACAACAATAAAACAGGTAACATCTTGTCTGTTACAACATGCTGAATTTACATGCATCACTTATGACACATATCTTTTAATTAATTATTTATTGATAATTAATTAATTATTAAAACCATATTTAAGTAAACTTCACAAGTTGTAGAAGTGTCTGTTTATAATAAACCCACATATGTGAGCAGCAAAATCTAGTATCTTACTCTTTCTTATTTGACACTGAAACTAAAATGGGCCGCCTTTACAATTTCCCTAATTTAGCTCTATTTGTTAGTTTTATTATTTATTCTTTCATTGGATACTATCCATATTGAAATTAAATGAAAGTATACAGAAGATTGGTGTGCATACAATAGCTTATGTAGGTCAAAAAGCTCATGAGGTAAAGCGTTAGTATAATACTATATCGGCAATCACAGACATTCGCATTCAGATGGGATTATATTGGATTTTGTCTTCCTAGGTGTGAATCACAGTGTACAGACTTCTGACACATAAGATGTCATACAATTTCTAAATCAATATGTTGTTTTATGTGAATGAGTGGGCAGGATGATTTTCACATCATTTTGAAGCAAAAATTGTAGGCTACACACATTTTTCAAAAGTCTTGTCAACAAACATTCAGTATGGAATTTATTGCCTTATTTCAGTGACTTAAACATTTATTTTCCACAAACCACGCATAAAGGGCATTTTCTTAAAACTACAAACTTTTACATACATGCTGCTCACATATTATTTTAGCAGAGTTACAGAAGTAAGCACACATGTCAGGGCATATTAAAACACATCCAGGGCCAGAGGGTTAATGGCCACAGAGAGTCAGGACGGTCCTTGTTACAGTTTAGTGTCCCCATTTCTATACTTCAAACCCAGACCACAGGGTGAGCGCCCCCTGCTGGCCTCACTAACACCTCTTCGAGCAGCAACCTGGTTTTCCCAGGAGGTCTTCCATCCAGGTACTGACCAGGGTCAACCTTGATTAGCTTCAGTGGGCAACCACTTTTAGTGCCCCCTAATGGTTATTATTGTACTGCAGACATTCGTTATTTTGTCCTTGTGCACCCACCGTAGTCACAATATGGCTGACACAGCTGTGTGTAACTCCTCTATTTTTTAAAAAATGTAATAAATGTGTGTTTAATATTATTTATTTGAATGTAAATGTTTGTGGCTGATTATATCAACAAATGTACAATGTATTAAATGGGTTTATATGTCCGATTAAACTGAGTAATTATCATTGTGTCCCGTGTCTCATATAGTGAAGTTTACATGTGCTATTAATGTACCACCGGATAATTAAATAGTTACCACAATGGATTTACTCTTAAAGAGAGAGAGTTATTTATGTCTGTAGTTTTGTCACCCGGGGCTGTTTCAATAAGGAGGTTCAATCAACTCTGAGTTAAAACTTGAACTCTGAGTTGACTTATTCTGAGATGGGAAACTCTATGGGGGAGGGGGAATAGTGAGCAGTCACAGACACACAGCAAACCATGGACACACACACCCAGAGCAGTGGGCAGTCATTTTTTCTTTAGCACCCAGGGAGCTACTGGGGGTTAGGTGGCTTGCTCCAGGGCACCTCAGTCATTTCCTTCAAAAAGTG
>RJVU01053588.1:211772-248057 GCA_003731715.1 Anabarilius grahami | reverse complement strand
AGGACACAAATGTGTATAATGACATGGGTATGACATAGGTATTACAAGGAGAGGGTGATTTATGAGGACATTCCCCATGTCCCCACTTTTCAAAAGGCTTATAAATCATACAGAATGAGTTTTTGTGAGAAAGTAAAAGTGTGCACAATTTCCTGTGATGGTTAGGTTTAGGGGTAGGGGTAGTGTAGGGGATAAAAAATACGGTTTGTACAGTATAAAAACCATAACGCCTATGGAATGTCCCCACATTTCACAAAAACAAGTGTGTGTGTGTGTGTGCAACACATAACAAAGACATCTAAATGAACCCAAACTGGACATAATGTCACAAGATGCAATCCTAAAAAGTACAGAATGTTCAAACATACATACCTTGTTTTCCATCACAGGAGCTCATTACAGTTACAGTTCGTTACACTCAGTACAGGTGTCGGAGCCGTCGTATTGTAGCAGATCTTCATTTGTGTGTGTTATAGAAGAATTCCTGGTTTTGGCACCTTTACACATTTTCTAAATTCTTCATGAGTTCTTAGCTGGTAAAAATACCATTGTACAAATTAATGTACAACAAGGGCATTTAGCCCAGCACACAGCAGAGTTTTGGATGTTCGGTAAGTTCCTATGCAAAATATACATTGTAAAAGCATTTTTTTTTCTTTTGTAACTTTGGGTTCAGTGTTAAAAAAGACAAAGTGAATGCTAAGCAAACCAGGGCTAAATTAATCATTTTATTTTTTGGTCAGGACCAAAAGAACCAAGAAAACTGAACTACAAGTGTGAACTCACCCTGTTCAAAGATCTGTTGTGGGTTTGACACAGAAAAAAAAAAAAATCAAATTTTTTATGAACTTGTAAATATATAAATATGTACATTTGTTGAGTTAAGGAAGAATCTATTAATTGTGCTCGGCATATTTTCCTGTGGGAGAACATCCGTCATTCTCAAACTGGTTTCACAAGTGTGCTTTCATTCCAAAAGAAGACAAATGGGGAAGTGAAACATAACACTGTAATCTAATCTTATACAGTATTTTACCAATATTCCATGTATGTGTGACTTCCCCCAATCAATGCCAGCAGGATATATAAGCTACATGAGTGTTTCACTGTAAAAAATTTAATATCATTGTCAGAACTTCTTCAAGGACAGAAACTATTAAAGGTGAGCAAAATAATCTGTCATTTTCCTAATATATATATGAGACAATTATATATATATAGTAAAAATTCTGTTACTGAGATGATAGTAAAAAAATAAACTTTTATATTCAATACGAGGTGCACATATAAGTTTAGTGCATTTCAGTGTAATAAGACAACCTCATGCTTACATTACATCAGTAATTGAAAAAAGTCTCTTTTCTTTGTAACTTTCTTTCCCCCCCAAAAAAAATGCATTTTATAAATGCACTGTTACAGTATGACTAAAAATGCAAGGTTCAAGAGCCCAACTAAAGCAAACACTGATCACTATAATAGCAACTTCCAAAGAAGCTTTCAACAAAACATCAACATTAATCTTGACTTAATTCTCATTAACTGCTGCACTGCTTCACTTTCAACATTATTGATGTTAATTACCAAATTTCAGTTATGCTAATCAAGATGCTCAGGATTACTTGAAAATTACAGGTAGGTATGTTGGGGCCGATCACTGCAAGACAGGAGTTCTCCATGAGCAGGGTTGGAGACCCCTGCTCTTTTCTTTAATGTTTATATTTTTGGGAATCTTCTACTAATTTCTGTCTTGTTTAATATGCAATATCATCAAATCTTCATTCTATTGTGTAGTGATCTCATTATTTATTTAGTATGTTGTTTTGATTGTGTTGTATACTTGCGTTTGGCTTGGCATGTGGCTTTTGCTTATTTCGTTACTGCATACTAGCATACAAATCTTACTTTTTCTGCTATATAAAGAAAGATGGTGTAAATGTAGTACGAGTACTATACTAGTATGCACAGTTGGGTTTCCATCCAACTCTTTTAATGCACATTTTGAAAATGTGCATAAGAGATCCTGAATGGAAATTTTTGATAAGCAAATAAACTCTCAAAATAAACATAGAAATTTAATGTGCATGGCGGAGGTTATCTTGAGTTTTGTTTTAGTTAAAATGTGCATTAAGGTGATGGAAACAGTTTATTTGAACACTGATGATTACACCTTTATCACATTTTCTCTGGCTGTTCTTGGCATAAAAAAAAACATAGTTACAGCAGCCAAAGACAAATGAAAATTAAAACATCAAGTGTCACAAGCCCATCTAAAGCAAACACTTATCACCATAATGGTGGCTTCAAACTAAACTATTATTTTCAATAAAACATAAACCTCTGTTAATTCTAAATAATTCTTAACTGGTTAGTGAATGCTGTTTGTGAAGTTTAATCCTCCTCTGCTGAGAGATTTAACATCTTCTTTTATCTTCAATTGATTTCATCTAAAGCTGTGCCTGGAAGTCAGTTGTAGTTGTGTTTCTCTTTTCTTCTGTGATTCTGGTGTCTTCAATAATGATCAATGATCACTAAATTAATCAATGTAATTATCTAATTAACTCTAACACTGCTTCAGTGTTACTTTTAAGGGTATGTTTACATGACAAAAATGTACAAAAAATGTAAAAGTTGTTTCTTTGTACAGATGACAATGTTGTCAAAACTATCCCCATTCACATGGATCCGCGAAAACAATTAAAAACGCTCTGTTATGCACTGAACAAAATTATAAACACAACACTTGTTTTTGCCCCCATTTTTCATGAGCTGAACTCATGAACTCAAGATCTATGACTTTTTCTACGTACACACTCAAAAAAATGAACTTTCACTGTTGTCAGTTTCACTCAAACCACCCTTGTTCACATTACTTAAACTCATGTAACCACATGAACGTAATTTAACTGCGTTGTTTCTACTAAAAATGAGTATTGTCAGCTTTACTTAGTAAATGTTTGTTCAGTCAACTTAACATTGCTGTGTGAAACGCACACATTATTGTTGACATAACTAACTGTGCAGTGGATCCGTAGTTCCCAGCATGCTTTGCAAGGGACTGCATTAGGAGAGTAAATTTAGGGATTAAAGTGTTATTTTATGTGTTTTTCAGTAAAGGGAAAGATGTTGTTAGTTTATGTTAGTGTTTAATGTTCAGTTATGTTGGACATTTAGAGTAGTTTCTGTAATGCTTTTGAATTTTGTGGTTACCATTATGCAGAAGAGTGTCGCCTGTGTTTAGGCTGTGTGCACTCATATATGCATGTTTATAGGATACAATTCCTGCTCTCAAATCAATTAAGTTTGTTCAATGAGTTATTTTTTGAGTGCATTTTGGGGTGAGGGGCTGCATGCTGATATGTTGTATCCTTTTTATTTAAATGATTATAAAAAAAAAATAAAATGTGTTCACCTTACATAATCAACATAACATTATAAAGTAAACTGCACATATAAATATTATGTAACAGTGACATTCAAATGATTTGTATTTACTCAAATAAATTTTGTCAGCTTTACTTGAACTTCTTTTGTTCATTCAACTAAATAGTTTTTTGTACAAATTACTCAGTATTGTTGCGTGGAACCACTTGACACTTCTTTTTTAAGTAAATCCAACAATTAATTTTTTTGAGTGCACAAAAGTCCTATTTCTCTGAAATATTGTTAACAAATGTCTAAATCTGTGTTAGTGAGCACTTCTCCTTTGCCGAGATAATCCATCCACCTCACAGGTGTGGCATATCAAGATGCTGATCAGACAGCATGATTGCACAGATGTGCCTTAGGCTGGCCACAATAAAAGGCCACTCTAAAATGTGCAGTTTACTGAAATGTGCAGTTTACAGTATTACTGAAAACCAGTCAGTATCTGCAAAACCCACTCAAGTCGGTTACGACGACAAACTGCAGTCAGGTCAAGACCCCGATGAGGACGACGAACAGATGAGCTTCTCTAAGACGGTTTCTGACAGTTTGAGCAGAAATTCTTTGGTTATGCAAACCGATTGTTGCAGCAGCTGTCCGGGTGGCTGGTCTCAGACGATCTTGGAGGTGAAGATGCTGGATGTGGAGGTTATGTGGCTGGTGTGGTTACACGTGGTCTGCGGTTGCGAGGCCAGTTGGATCGTAGCGAATTTCATTTGATGAACTCTGCTAATAAGCGGTTGTTTTTTCTTTAAATAAGGAGCGAGTACATGTAACGTCATTCTCCACAGCAGAAAAAGAAAATATCCGGTGTTAGGAGACACCTTGGCATTTTACTCTCGTTGATGCTTTGAATCTCCCGCTGTGTATGGACTAATTGAATCTGAAGATATTGTGCACTTTCCTGATGTAAATAGAGACTGACGGTAAACCAGTCGTGCTAGGGAAAGTGTACGTTTCATTTTCTTTTAATATTATTTATCTTTATGGGATTTTGTAAATTCGATTGTCATTTTGTTTTTGTGCTAATTATATTTCATTTATTTGTATTTAGGAGTGGGTTATATTTCTTTCTTTTGAACTGGATACGATTCAAGTTATGGACAATACAAACGCTCCACGGGCATTCCTAAAAGACTTTGATGATCCAAGCTAAAAACTTCCTACATGTTAAATAGTCCATTCAGCATACTTTTACGAATGACCAAGTAGCTATGAATTTGTAAATGTTTTGTATATTTGTGTTCATTTGCCATGTTTGGATTTATTGTATTGATGGAATATGTATACTGCCAAATTCTCTGAAACGCCTTTGGAGAGGGCTTATGGTAGAGAAATGAACATTCAATTTATGGGCAACAGCTCTGGTGGACAATCCTCCAGTCAGCATGCCAATTGCACGCTTCCTTAAAAACTTGCGACATCTGTGGAATTGTGCTGTGTGATAAAACTGCACATTTTAAAAGTGGCCTTTTATTGTGGTCATCCTAAGGCACACCTGTGCAATAATCATGCCGTCTATTCAGCATCTTGATATGCCACACCTGTGAGTAGGACGGATTATCTCGGCAAAGGAGAAGTGCTCACTAACACAGATTTAGACAGATTTGTGAACAATATTTGAGAAAAATAGGCCTTTTGTGTACATAGAAAAAGTCTTAGATCTTTGAGTTCAGCTCATGAAAAATGGGGGCAAAAATAAAAGTGTTGCATTTATAATTTTGTTCAGTGTATATGCCAGGTCAGCAGTGGGTGATATCACTTTGTAAAGAAACACTACACGCCTACCCACATACACATTCTTTTACAGAGCACTCGTGCCAAATGCACATGTCTAATGTGCATGCCATCACTGTTTTCACAACACATATAACACATTAACTGACTGCAATGATTCTCCTTTCTTTAGAATATTCAGAAAAGAGCATACAAAACTCAAAACATTTTATCCAGTCTCATACTTTTTAAAATGCATCTTAGGGTGTACTCAGACGGTTGCCTTAAACCCAGCCCGAGCACCATTGTCATGTAGTAAGTAGTAATAAAGATGTTTGCCGTCGTAATGATCACAGTAGCACACACAAATGTAGTAGCTGTTCCGTGCTCCAGCACAGTTAGCGCTCACACTGCATACGTGCTGCGCTCGAGCCCAACTGAACCGTGCTCTGGCCCACCTCTTCCAAGTGGACCAGGGACGGCTAAACGAACCGTGCCCGGGCACAGTATGGAGTGATCACACTAGTCGAATGAACCAGGCTTTGGGGGTCAAACATGCTTGGGCACAGTTCAGAGTGCCTAGCGTGAGTACACCCTTACATTCCTAATAAAATCAAGAGGAGCTTCTTCTGTTAATGTGTTTCCATCACAGTTTATGTGCATCAATTAAAGCGATCAAGTTTATGGAGTTTTTAAAGTGAGCAGATGCTGGTCGCAATATTTTGGTCTTAATTTTAGCATAAAGCATGTGAATTTATTTAATTTTGTCATGGGCTTATTCTGGTTCACTAGAAAGATCTGGCAACACTGCTCATGCTGCTTTCATTGTGATTTATTCACTTCACAAAGAGAGAAACATCTCTGATGCACATTCAAAAATGTAATTAACAATTAATTGTTGAGTTCGCACTGCGTAAAATTTCACTTGGAACTTCATTTATTTTATTGTAATACTGCTTTGTTGCAGCAATGCAAAAATGACAGTTTTTTTTTTTCAAAAGAAAGGAAGTAATAAATAGGTTGCTTTTAAAAGTTGACCTACCTTCTAACTAAATTATTAACTAGTCTGTTTTTCATATTGAATAATGACCTTTTACTTATTTATTACTAACACTTTTTTTTTAAAGGCAATCTGCATGCTTTTTTTTAAAGTAAGTCTAACTAATTCATTTTTACAGTGTATGTCGCCTATGCCACGGGCTGGCCCTGTTCTTATTACATCTATGTTTTTCTCTAACATTTCTTCCTCAGGAATGGAGCAAACTCTATATTTCATTCTTCTTCTCATTGGTGAGTGTGTTTGTTGTTTTATTGATGGTTTATAGTTTCATCAGGTTTGACTCTGTTATGAAAAGCATTAAATCAAACCCTCTCTTTCACAGCTCTCTGCTCCGTATCTGAATGTGTTCAGCGTCAGTATTACTATATAGATGTGAGGAAGACCTGGACTGAAGCTCAGACATACTGCAGAGAGAAATACACAGATCTGGCCACCGTTGACAACATGAACGACATGAACGAGGTGAAGAAGAGTGTGAATGGTGTTCAGCGTATCTGGATTGGGCTCCAGAGGACGGGCATTCAAAAATGGCAGTGGTCTTCAGATGATCCTGCGCTCTATCAGAACTGGGCTCCTGGACAACCTGATGGTGTAGATGATTGTGGCTTGATGCAGAATGGACAATGGCATGATTTCTCATGTAATAATGCCCTACATTTCATCTGCAACAACAGTGAGTTCAGCTATTTAAAATCACAACAACCATTAATTTATAGATGCACCACATTCTAAATGTTAATGCAATACTATATAGAACATTTTATTATGAATATAAAAGAGAATAGTTACTTGTCAGACTTTCGATGTTGAGTCAATTTTTGTATAGACAACCTGCAATTAAAGACCCTGTAGAGTAAATCACAGTGAGACTGGCATGAATTGTTGTTAAATATCTGATAATACTCATAATAAATATACAGCAGTGACTAGAAGCCTATGGACTAGTTAAAGGGGACCTATTATGACCCCTTTAACAAGATGTAAAAGAAGTGAAATGTGTGATATGTGAGTGTGTATGTGAAATTGTAGCTCAAAATACCCCACAGATAATTTTTTATTGCATGTTAAAATTGCCACTTTTAGTGGTTGAGCAAAAACGCGCTGTTTCAGCGTGGGCCCTTTAAATGCAAAATGAGCTGCTGCTCCCAGCCTAAGAGGACGGAGCTTCAAAAGCCGATTCCCCCGGTGTCAGGAGTCAGTCAGGACGCTAGTGATGGGAATTTCGGTTCTTTTCCGTGAACCAGTTCTTTCGGACAGTTCAATTCAATAAACCGGTTCACCGGTTCTTTTACGCTCCAACGTAATGACGTCATCCGTGATGACCGGGATGAAAAACACTTCAAACATTAGTAATTTGTCGATTCGTGTTTGCTTACTGGAGATGCAAACTGTTTGGAACAATTCAGTCCGATTTGGTGAACTGGTTTGACCGGTTCACTGAAAAGAACCGGTTAAAAAGAACAATTCGTTCGTGAACCGGACATCACTACAGGATGCACTATAATGTCAGAAACTGCAAATTCAAGCTGCATGGAGATAGAACAGGTATACTTTGGTTTACTTTAGTTTAGTATAATGTTATTATATTGGGCGATTTTAATATACACATGGATAATGTCAATAAAACTCTCACCAGAGATTTTATATCATGTCTTGACAGATTTGGAATACAACAATTTGTTGATTTTCTGACCCACTGTAAAGGTCACACTCTTGACCTTATTTGCTGCTCTGGTGTAAGCCCCTTCTAACTGTCTTGCATATTTTTCTCATTCTGCACCTTGGTTTACACCTTAACTGAGGCAACTTAAAACTAAGGGACGTCGCTTGGAACATCTATGCATTAAAACTGGACTTACTATTCATAAAGAGATGTATGCATATCACATTCTCTCCTACAATAATGCTCTTTTGACAGCTATATCTGATTATTATTCTGCTATAATTAGCAGATGAAGGGAACACTAGATCTTTGTTTACCACAGTAAATAACATCTTACGGCCTCCTGATACCCTTCCTTCCCACCTATACTCTAGTGACTTGTGTAACAAATTTTTTTGACAAATTGACAATATCCATGAACAATTGACCCCTCAAAATAGCATGGCATGTGATCTGCCGTTTCTGCTTTACCATGACTCACCTCTCTTCATTTTATAGTTTTGAACTTCCGACAGTTGATGAAATATTATGTCTCATCCGACAATCTAAGTCTTCCACCTGTCAGTTAGATCCACTCCTTACTCACTTGTTTAGAGCCTGCTTACCCACTTTATCTGGTATAGTAACCGATATTATACATTCTTCTCTAACTTCTGGGGTTGTTCCTTCATCTTTTAAAGTTGCTGTTATAACTCCAAGACTCAAGAAACCGGGTGCCGATCCTAACAATTTTTCCAACTTTCGCCCAATCCCCAATCTACCAAAAATCTTGGAAAAGGTTGTTGCATCTCAGGTACATGCTCACCTCTTAAAAAATAGCTTGTTTCAAAAAATTCCAGTCTGGTTTTTGGCCATTGCATAGTACAAAGTTTACCATGGTAAAAGTCGTTAATGATCTGCTGATGGCAGCTGATATTGGACTCTTAACCATACTTATCTTACTTGATCTTGGTTACAGTAGGATCGGAGGAAACGGGTAAGTTCTTTGTTCATACGATCTGTTTGACCATTAGACTGCGGATGGTAGCCGGAGGTGAGGCTAACATTGATGTTGAGCACCTGGCAAAAAGCTGACCAGAGGCGAGAGGTGAATTGGGGACCACGATCTTACACTATGTCCTCTGGTAGGCCATAAATTCGGAAGACCCAGTTACACAGTTGTTCGGCAGTTTGCATGGCAGTAGGTAGCTTGGTGAGAGGAATGAGATGACAGGCTTTGAAGAAACGGTCTACTACGGTGAGTATGGTGGTGTACCCGTTCAAGGCTGGCAGGTCCGTGACGAAGTCAACGGCGATGTGGGACCAGGGACGTTGAGGAAGAGGCAGTGGTTGCAGCAGACCAGCAGGAAGTTGGTGTGAGGGTTTGCTGACTTGGCAGACTTGGCATGACTGGTGAGTGGTGTCCCTAGGAAGGGATGGCCAGCAGAACCGATTTTGGAGGAGATGTATGGTTGCTGTGATGCCCGGATGACCAGATGAGGGAGAGTTGTGCACCATCTCCAGGATGCGGTTGCGGAAGTTCAGGGGTATGAAGGTTTTTTCTGGCGGACAATCTGGTGGTGATTCACCCTTGGCATTGGCCTGTTCCAACTCTGTCATAATGTCTCACTGTATAGGTGCAATAACAAGAGAGGCAGGTAAAACGGTATCATGGCTTTGGCTCTGATTCTCACCTTCGAATTGATGTGACAGGGCATCAGCTTTGATGTTCTTGGAACCAGGGCGGTAGGTTACCGTGAAATGAAATTGGGAGAAGAATAGAGACCATCAGGCTTGGCGAGGGTTGAGTCTTTTGGCAGTTCGTAAGTATTCTAGATTTTTGTGATGACAACGAAAGGATGTGTAGCCCCCTCCAGCCAATGGCACCACTCCTCAAACACCGCTTTCATTGCCAGCAGCTTCCGATCCCCGACATCGTAATTGCGTTCCGCTGCCGTGAGTTTCCTGGAATGGTAAGCACAAGGGTAGAGTTTGAGTGGGTTACCTTGTCTGAGAGAGGATAGCCCCGGGACCAGTGCTGGATGCATCCATCTCGACAATGAACGGGAGTGACGGATCCGGATGGTGTAGAATGGGCACTGAGGTGAAGCGTTCTTTCAGATCCTGAAAGGCATTGATAGCAGTCGAGGTCCACCTGAGCTGATTCTGTCCCTTTTTCACCATACTGGTAAGTGGGCAGACTATTGTGCTGAAGTTCCGAATGAAGTGGCGGTAAGAGTTGGCGAACCCCAGGAACCGTTGGATCTCCTTCAGTGTATTGGGTCATGGCCAGTTGAGAATGGTGGTGACCTTTTTCTCGTCCATAGTGACCCCGTCTGGACTGATGATGTAACCGAGGAATGAGGTGGATGTTTTGTGGAACTCACACTTCTCTGCTTTCGCATATAGTTGGAACTGGATGAGTCGATGGAGGACCTGTCTGACCTGGTTAATGTGTTCCTCCATGGTATCTAAATAGATCAAAATATCTTAAATATACACAATCATGAATCTGTTAAGCATGTCTCTGAATATGTCATTAATGAAGGCCTGGAAAACGGACGGAACTATTGACCAGCCCGAAGGGCATAACGAGGTATTCGTAGTGTCCAGTAGCTGTTGAGAATGCAGTGTTCCACTCATCCCCCTCCTTGATGCGGATCAGGTTATATGTACTGCGGAGATCAAGCTTGGTAAAGTACCTTGCTGTGCGAAACTGTTCCAATGCAGCTGGAACCAGGGGTACAGGGTAGAGAAACTTGACTGTTATTTCGTTCAGACCGCGGTAGTCGATGCAAGGACGGAGCTCCCCGTCCTTCTTGTTTACGAAGAAGAATCCAGCAGACGCAGGTGAAGTGGATGGACGTATGAAGCCCTTGGCCAATTCCTCCTCGATGTATTTCTTCATGACTCTGATTTGGGTTGAGACAGCGGGAAGATACGGCCCTTAGGTGGTGTCGCTCCTGGAACACAGTCATAAGGGCGATAAGGAGGCAATTGGGAAGCACGAAACTTACTGAAGGCTACTGCCAGATCTCGGTATTCACTGGGGAGCTGGAAGTCAGAGGGAGTCTCCGAGGGAGGTTCCATGGTGAGCTCAGCGGACTCGGCAGCCTGGATGGTTCTAATACATAGGGGAGGTGAGTGAGGTAGACAATTGGTTAGACAATGTTTGTTCCAGTGAATAATATGTCCCTCTCTCCAACAGATGTGTGGGTTGTGAGTACAGAGCCAAGGCAAACCCAGTATAATAGAGGATGTGGAGGTAGGCAAGACATGGAATTGGATGCACTCAGTGTGAATGATGCCAATCTGCATGGTTAGTGGTTGTGTGATGGTATTAAATGTGTCCTGAACCCAGTGGCCGACCGTCTATTGCTTCCACTGTGAGAGAAGAGAAACATTCGATTAATGGGATTTTCTGTTGCTGAGCATAGCTTTCGGACATAAAGTTCCCCGCTGCCCCGGAATCCAGTAATGCAGAAGTCTCTAGATGAACGTCGTCAATCAGCAGCATAATGGGCACTGAAACACACATATCTGAGCCATAGTAGGGGTTAGAGTCACTCACTGAACGTGGGTTTTCAGGACGGGACGGATAAGCGTCGGCTTCTCTCCTCTTCAGACAAATGGTAAGCGTTTATTTGCATGGGTTCAATGATCTCTGGATCGGCCGATGGAGGTGTGCGGGCACTGCGCCTGGAACCAGCTTTGCGAGAACGAATGAGGTCATCAACGTGAATAATGAGTTCAATAAACTGGTCCAAACTCTTTCCCTCAACACGGCAGGCTAACTCAGTCTGTAACTCATGAGACAATCCTCTTCTGAAGCACACTTTCAGTGTGTCACTCACCCAGTTGGTCTGTGCAGCGAGTGTGCAAAAAGCGAGAGTGTATTCTGCCGCCATTCTCCGTCCCTGAGTCAGATTCATTAGACGATCACCGGCCCCCTTTCCATCACAGGGGTGATCAAAGACCTCTTTAAATCTCTGCAAGAAATACTCATACGTGGGAAAAGCAGATCCATCATCTCCCCACACAGCCGTAATCCATTCCAGCACTCTCCCCGTAAACAATGAACAAACCAAAGCAATCTTACCAGCGTCGGTATTAACCCTCTGGAGTCTGAGGCTGATTTGGGGCCTGGAGAAGTTTTGACATGCCCTGACATTTGTGCTTTTTTCAGTTGTTCATAAACATATAAATGACATAAGTGTCATTACACTGTATTCAGCACAAACTAGGCTACCATAATATGTGAGGAACATGTACGTACATGTTTGTGTTTTTGAAGGAATAACATTTATGCGTGGTTATTGAAAAAACAAAAAACTTAAGTCACTGAAATAAGGCCAAAAAAAGGATAGTAAATCTGTGTTTACAATACTTTAGGGTATTGGAGGTTGTAGACTAGAGTTTTTGCTTCAGAATTATGTAAAAGTTATGCTGACTACTCTTTCATTTATAACAATATATTGATTTAGTTTTTGTAAGACACTTTTTGCCAAGGAACACCGTATGCATGGAGGCGTGAATCATCGTGAATAATGATGAATAATGGCTCATTCTCACCTGAGAAGACAAAAGAATTGAATAATAATGAGCTGAAATGACTTGCATATTAATGAGGCATTTCAGTTAGGTAGGCTGTGAAAAAAACCTTCTGTGATGTCTTAAGCTCATCATGGTATATGAAACATACAGAAAAATATTATGACAATATAAAGTAATGGTTTTATATTATACTTTAAAATATGATGTATTTCTGTGATGCAAAGAGTCTGAATATAGGCTTTTAGTTTAAAAGCATGCACATTTGGAGAAATATTGGATTCATATGTTTGTCAATTTTCTATACAGAGGAGTTATATTTATTTAATATTCAATGTCATTACTATGAGCGCTTGTGTTTTCAATTCATACTTGCAGTCGGAGGGCGCTCTCTGTGCATTTTTAGTCCACAAATTCATCTAAAGAAGAAGAGGCTATTCCATGAATGGTGTTTTCAATTCATACTGCAGCCGGAGGGCGCTAAAGAAACAAAAACTCATCTAAAATTCATCTATAGAAGAAAAGTAAACAGGAGCTAACTGAATGTCTTCCAGAGATCGTTAACCATGGCTTTTACACCCAGATAAACACTTTTCAAGATAATAAATACACGATTGAAACTATGTCTGCATGTATTGACTGAATTTGTGTCTGAATAGCGCTCGCTCCGTGGGCGTGGCTGCATTAGCGGATAATGAGCTGAATCACGGACTTCTGACATAGCTCTCTTTTCATACAGATTACATAAACACAGAATGTTTGTTTTCGATTTGACTTACACGATTTAAAACCTGACATTTCAAAGTTTTTTTAGACATAAGTGTCATTTTTTTGTGATTAGAATTCACTAAGTTACAGTTCATTTTCTGAGAACTATCAGATTGGAGTTCGTTCAGAGGGAGACGAGAGATCACGCATCATGTTAGTTTTCTTTATTTTACAAAAAGCACAACATTTTGTTTTTACTCTGAGTGTATACAAATAAAAGAAGACATTCTATAGTTTCAATTGATATATTACTTATGTCTCTATGACAAAAAATGACGGAGTATTTTAAGTCTGTTTTACTGCAATGTGAAAAAAACCCTGCAAAACGTGTATGTGCGTTTTCAGACCTCAGAGAGTTAAACATGGCAGGTTGTTGAGTTATGAAGAGGGAACACTGGAGAATGAAGTCCTTACATTTAGCTGGATCGGCGTCAAACTTCTTGGGCAGAGAGAGGCAGGGGTTTGTCGGCGACGGCGTCCCTGCCACGTGTGTAATGGTGGCTGCGGCGGGAGGTGGAGGAGCCGTCGGGGCAGAGAGTTGCATGCCTTGGAGTGCCTTTACCAGCTCTTCCGTAAGGGTAGTGAGACGGTTGAGCTGGTGCTGGTGAGGCGAGCTGGCTGGCCTGGGCTGACATAGTAGCACACAGGTGAGAAAAAGCAGCTGGATCTTGGTTTGGCTAAGTCTTTTGCAACGAATCATCACTCAGGCTGGGATCCATTTGCTTGCTTTTATTAGTAACAGAGTAGTCGTACAGGCTGGGTCAAAACAGGGGCAGACAGGAATAAAAGAGGTAGGCAGAATGGTAGTCAAACAATAGGCAAAGGGGCGGGACAGGTAGATATCACTCACAGATCAGAAACCAAGGCAGAGATCAAGGGCTGGCAGCAGTGGATCGAGAAAACGGGAACAGTCTTAATCAGAAACAGGTAATCAGAAACAGGTAATCAACGATCAGAAATGTTCACCAAGGCAAAACAAGACTTCGTGACATACTGAGGTGTATGGCAGTATTATATAGTCCGGTAAATGGGTATCAGCTGTGGGTGTGATTGGTCCAAGGTATGGGCTTATGGGAAATGTAGTGAATGTGTAAAGCGTGTGTGTCAGTACTCGGGTGATGGCTCCCTCTGATGGTCAGAGGAGGGAACCATGGAGCTTGTCTCCGTGACACCCTTGCATTATCATCAACATACACAGCGAAGTACACAGAAACACTCACGCAGACCTCTAGTCCAGTGTGAAATGATTCGTGCCAGGGATCTGCAAACAGCTTGTTCTAAAACACTGCTTATGATTTATGTGGATTAAAGGGATAGTTCACCCAAAAATGAAAATTTTATGTTAATCTGCTTACCCCCAGCGCATCCAAAATGTAGGTGACTTTGTTTCTTCAGTAGAATACAAATGATGATTTTTAACTGCAACCGCTGCCGTCTGTCAGTCAAATAATGCGAGTGAATGGGAACTCGACCAAGAAGTGTCTAAAACACTTCTATTGACAAATTAAACCCTGCGGCTCGTGACGACATATTGATGTCCTAAGACACGAAACGATTGGTTTGTGTGAGAAACCGAACAGTATTTATATCACTTTTTACCTCTAAAACACCACTATCACTTTTTACCTCTAAAACACCACTATGTACAACTGCGTTCTGCACTCGTTTAGTGAGGTCTGATCGCGCTCTGACAATGACAGTGATGTCTCATGCATATAGTTCAATGAGTGCGAGACATCACTGTCGTTGTCAGAGCACGATCAGACCTCACCAAGCGAATGCTGAACGCAGTTGGACATAGTGGTGTTTTAGAGGTAAAAAATAATATAAATACTGTTCAGTTTCTCGCACAAACCGTTCATTTCGTGTCTTAGGACATCAATGTGTAGTCACGAGCCACAGGGTTTAATTTGGATTTGTCTATGGAATAAAGCCCTGCATTTCAGCCAGAGCCCGACGGGTCCCGACTTATTTACGCCCCTAGGGCCGGGCTTCGGGCCAATTTTCACGTCATAGTTCACACGCGGTCCGGGCCTCGGGCTTTTTTTGGGTTATCCTTCTTTTTTATATTTTTAGACATTAATAAAAAATAAAAAAATAGAAGTTGACGTCGATGTCGACGATAGAAAAACAAACATAGAAAGACATTTCATAACCTCATAACTTTCATAATCTGATAATTACACTGACATATGACTGACATGACAGTCTCACGCACGCACGCACACAGAAGGTTTTCCGTCAGCGCGACCCACGATTCGCCTCATGTGCAAATAATGGAGAATATTAAGAGAAAATTCGCAGATGGCCAACTTAAAACGGTAAAAAACACCAGAGGAAAGGCAAACTTCTGGGCTGTTTTTCAAATCGTGACAACCTTAAATGATGAGCCAACTGGTTATGCACAATGTACAATTTGCAAGACTCTGCTAAGCTACGATAGTAAGAAGACGGGATCATCTCATTTACAAAGACATTTTGAGCGTGGTGGATGTATAGGTAGCGGACCAACCAGCAGCAGCAAACAAATGAGTGTGAGTGATTTCCTTGCCAAACCAACTCCTTCTAGGGTGAAATCACTGATCACAGATAAATGCATGAATTTCTGTTGTATGGACATTCGGTCATTTGAAACGGTAGCAGGGAACGGTTTCACCCAGTTAGCGCAAGAGCTAATAAATGTAGGCGCAGCCCATGGACATCTGTCAGCAACAATTTTACTCCCTGACTCCACCACAATCTCTCGCAAGTACAAAGAACTGGCGACTGCTAAGAGAGGGGACGTGGTTGAAGAAATCAAGGGGGTCATGTCGTTGATAAAGGTGGGCATGACAACTGACATGTGGACGGATGATCACCGTAAAATAAGATACATGTCAATCACATGTCACTATGTCACACCACAATATGACATGAAGAGCAGGGTACTCACCACAACAATCTTCCCAAATGAGGCCAAAACAGCAGACAATATTCGAAAAGAGTTGCAGCAGCAATTAGTCTCAGTCCTTGGATTTGATGCCTCGGTGATGAATTGTGTTGTCTGGGTAACCGATCAGGGCGCTAATTATGTTGCCGCTCTTCGCCCATACCGGCGCCTGGACTGTCAAGACCACCTGTACAACACTGTCCTCTGGCATGCCTTGAACCCAGATGAGCTTTCAGAAACAGTCCCAGAAGTAGCAGAGACCCTGCAGGCCGCCAAGGCTTTAGTCCGATATTTAAAGCAGTCAGGTCTGACAAGCCGGTTGTCAAAAACTGTCAAACAGATGGCAGAAACCAGATTTAGCACCGTATTTCTCACCCTGGAGTCAATTGAGTCAGTCTACGCAGAGTTACAGGAGATACTTCAGAGCCGTGGTGAGAGCCAGCGACTACACGATGTGTCCCTTGATGTGCTGGCTTTCCTGGTGCGATTTCTGCGCCCGTTCTACGACGCACAAAGGGAGTTGGAGGGGGATAAATACCCTACACTTAACCTCGTCGTGCCCTGGCTTCACAAGCTAAAATACCATTGCCAGCCAGATGTGTCGGACACACCTTCCTAAGCTCTTATCCGCCAACGACACCTTGAGTGGATAATACAAAAAAATCCACATCCAGCCACTTCACAAACTGGCCATATTCTTATGGCCAAAGTTCAGTCAGTTAAGGATGTTTACCAAAGCCGAGAGGGATGACATCTTTCAGCTGGCCAAACGTCAGATAGCCCGCTTCAGAGAGGAGGGGACGGCAGTGCAAGGGGCGGATCAAGCAGCCGGTGAGATTTTCTTTTAAGTGAAAGAAGAGAGAAGCACTGGCCGAGTTTGAGGAAGAGTGGGAAAACATTGTGGAGCAGGACGAGGATGACGACGATGAAGTACAGTAGCAATACTTGCACCTCAATCACAACATGGAAGGTGATGGACGAGATGTGCTGCTCTGGTGGAAACAGCACGAGACCCTGCTACCGCAACTGTCAAGACTGGTTCGCTCTGTGTTTAGTGTCCCTGCCAGCAGCAGCGAACGTGTCTTCAGCGCAGCCGGAAGAGTGATAGAGGAGAGGAGGACTGCGTTAAAACCTTCCACTGTGGATGCTATTCTTTTTTTCTACGATGCTCTGTAAGAGACTGTTCTAACTTTTTGTTTGATTGGACTTTATTTTCGTTTAACTGTTGAAATATAATGGAAAAAAGAATGGCCATGTTCTGTGTTGCAAGTTTGTTTTTAATTTATGTAATTTAATTTGTTTAGATTGTAGGCTATTGCTCATTTCGTTTGCGAGCGCTGTTGCGAGCAGCCTGAGCCTGCCTCGGTATTTCAAAAAATGTTGTTTTACTCACTGTGGTTTAGTAAATAAACATTTATTAAACTGTCTGTGTGATATGCTTGAAGTGTTTTATATCTATGGATTTTATTGTAGCCAAGTAAAGTATTAGCGTTGATTTGAGAGGCTAAATTGATCAAACATGTTTTACTCGCTTTCGGCTCGGCTGCTTAATTATCATTTAAAAGAAAATGCTCCAAACATTTGTCTAAATTAACTTAATAAAGAAGTGAAAAGAAACAGAACTAACAAAACTGTTAGTTATGTATGCTGCCGCTGTGTAATGAAAAAAAAAAAAAAAAAAACGAGCTTGTGACGGACTCGGGCTGATAATTCTGATGAGCTGTCGGACACGGGTTGGGCTCGGGCCTAGATTTGAGGCCCGTGCAGGGCTCTACTATGGAAGTGTTTTAGACTCTTACTGGTCGAGTTCCCATCCACTCTTATTATAAGACTGACAGACGGCAGTGGTTGCAGTTAAAAATCACCACTTGTATTCTTCTGAAGAAACAAAGTCACCTACATTTTGGATGCGCTGGGGGTAAGCAGATAAACATCAAATTTTCATTTTTGGGTGAACTATCCCTTTAAAAAAAGGAGTGGGTGGATTTTTATCACTATAGTGTGGTTGTGTACATACACTGCCAACACACATTTATAGCCAAACACCATGCAAAAGTGAATTTTGCATAATAGGTCCCCTTTAACGTACATATTTAGCTGCAGTGTAACATCTTCCTCTGCTTCTCTCATTCAGCTCTTTGTGTCTGAATCAAGTATTCCAGAAAGACATAATAATGGAAAAATAGAAAGAACTTTAAAATAATCAGCATGTTCAAAAATGTCTATTCCCAGCAGGCACAGCACAATGTAACACCAGGAAGATGTTGGATTCCAACTAGTGTCTTAACTAGTGTCAGCTATTTTTAAATTTAGTTTCAGTCCTGTGTCAAATGTACTTTTTAGTTTTTATCATATTTAGTCAACTTTTTTGTTTGTTTGTCTTTTTTAGGCAAGTTTTAGTCAACTTTGGGAAGTTTCACAGACAGGCCTTGACTAAGCCAGGATTAGGCTTTAGTTCAATTAGGGTATTTATAGCTTTTATAAACGTACCCTCTTGAGACAAAACAATGACACTGATATATTTTAAGATATGGCAGTACAAGTTGCTTTCAGTTAAAAACAGCTGCATTTTTTATTTATTTTTTTGTCTAGCACTATAGCTTAAGCCTTGTCTGTGAAACCTGGGGTAAAGGTTGGGGCATTTTAGTGTAGTTTTAGCAACTTTTTAACATTAAATTTTCTCTGGCTGCTGTAACCATTTGTTATGGCAAGAAAAGAATGAGAAAATGTGTTCAGATAACGTTGGCTACTTTATCTGACGTTGGCACAATCCCTCGGATTAAAACACTGCTGGACAGTTGTCACAGGACAATTATATTCCGTAATGTGAAATTAAAAACATGACATCTATATAATCAAAGAATCGACTCTAAAAGTAGCCAACAACATCTGATCACCTTTTCTCTCGCTGTTCTTTCCATAACAAACACAGTAACAACAGCCAGTGTAAAACTAATCTTAAAAAGATTCAAAGATTAAAATCTGAAGCTTGTGTTGACGCGACCATAATAGTGATAACGTACTCGCTTACTAACGTAACCTCGGTTCCCTGAGATACGGAACGAGTACTGCGTATGGGGAAAGGTCTCCCTTTTTCCCCTCTACTGAAGCCTCTTTCAATAACGCAGTGCAACTGCATCGTCATTGGTTCACTCATAGACAAGTCGTTGAACCAATGACGGCGCGGCATTGCTGCGCGGCCTATGACGAGAAAGTGCGCGAACCTTCCCGCCGGGTTAAGCCCTATATAAGCGAGCATTTCGTCATAGGACATCAGGTCATATCGACTGAAGCGACGACACTGAAGCCGCAGCCTCGTGGCACGGCAAGTAACGCAGTACTCGTTCCGTATCTCAGGGAACCGAGGTTGCGTTAGCAGAATCAGAATCAGAATCAGAAAGAGCTTTATTGCCAGGTATGTTGTTTACACATACTAGGAATTTGTTTTAGTGACAGAAGCTCCACAGTGCAACAGAGTGACAGCGACAAGACACGACACATAATAAAAAGAATAGATTAATAATATACAAATTTACAAGATAGACAAAGTGCAAAAAAAAATATATATATATATAATATAGACAATTGTATGTACAGTTATGTGTGCAAATTTGAAATATAAGTAAGTGTTTTAAGTAAATAATGTGTAATAGTGTTGTGTGTTCAGAAAGAACACACAACACTATTACAGTAACTGAGTACGTTCCCTTTCGATACTTCACTCATACTGCGTATGGGGAACAAATTCAACCCCGCCGTGCCACGGATGGGAACGACAGGACTTGACCGGGCGCCAAGGGGCCCCAAGGACAAGTAAGAAGGCCGGAGCCGCCGAACCCTGTTGCACTACGAGTGGAGAGAACTCCTGGTTGTGCGAGAAGCGGAACTCCATAGAGACCGCAGGTCACACTGAAAGGACCCGAGCTTGCAAGGTCGGAACGTCCAACTGATAGAACCTGACAAAAGTGGACGGCGAGGACCAGCCGGCCGCCTCACAAATGTCTTTAATCGAGACCCCACTGGACCAGGCCCAAGAAGAAGCCATCCCTCTAGTGGAGTGGGCTCTAACTCCAATGAGGCAATCCATGCCCACAGAGGAGTAGCAGAGAGCAATTGCGTCGACTAGCCAACGCGAAAGACGCTGTTTTGAGACCGAAGACCCTTTGGTGCGACCGCCAAAACAAACAAAGAGCTGATCCAACTGCCGTAAAGGCTGCAATCGCTCAACATAGGTCCGCAATGCCCTGACCGGGCATAGCAAGTCTAGCTCTTGCTCGTCCGACGATGGAGGGAGCGCAAAGAGTGAAATGACCTGTGCTCTGAACGGGGTCGAGAGCACTTTAGGAACATAGCCAAGCCTAGGTTTCAAAACGACTCTAGAGTCGTTGGGCCCAAACTCAAGGCAAGCAGGGCTCACGGAGAGGGCCTGCAAGTCGCCATCACACTTGACCGATGCTAACGCAAGTAGCAGAGCAGTTTTTAGTGTCAGGGGCCTGAGATCCGCTAAGCGCAGTGGCTCAAAGGGAAGTCCTTTGAGAGCCCTGAGGACCAGAGAAAGGTCCCAGGCAGGGACGGTGAGGGGTCGAGGTGGATTCAATCGCCTAGAACCCCTCAGAAAACACACTACAAGGCTGTTCCGTCCCACTGACTGGCCAGCGATAGGAGAATGAAACGCCGTGATGGCTGCTATTTAGACTTTAAGCGTGGAAGGGGCTCGCCCCAAATCCAGACGCTCCTGGAGGAAAGACAGTATCGGAGATACGTCACACTCCACCGGGTCTATGTTGCGTGTAGAACACCAATCAACAAAGACCGACCACTTCTGAGTGTAGAGGCGTCACGTGGACGGAGCTCTAGATTGAGAAATGGTATCTAGCACATCCCTGGGGAGGTCGACTTGCTCCCATCGAGGGACCACAGGTGTAGAGCCCAAAGCTCTGGCTGTGGGTGCCAGATAGTCCTGTTCGCCTGAGACAAGAGGTCTCGTCTCAGGGGAATGGGCCATGGGGCTTTCGTGGAAAGCCTGAACAGCTCTGAGGACCAAATTTGGCTCCTCCAGAGCAGGGCCACTACGAGGACTCTGTGTCTGTCTTCCCTGATTCGCCTGATGACCTGCGGGATCAGAGCGATCGGGGGAAAAGCGTAAAGGAGGGTGTTGGGCCAGACACGGGCCAACGCATCGTCCTCCTTTGAAAAATAAATTGGGCAATGAGAGTTGTCTTCTGAGGCGAAGAGGTCTACCTCCGCCTTCCCGAAGGATTCCCATATCGTGAGAACTGTCTGGGGATGGAGCATCCACCCGTCCGAGGGGACATTGCTCCGAGATAACATATCTGCCCCCAGATTGCTCTTCCCGGGTATATGCGTCGCCTTGAGCGACCGAACCCTTGGAAATGCCCACACCAGGAGACGCCTTGCCAGAGCGCATAAGCGGCTGGACGAAAGACCTCCTTGGTGATTTATGTATGACACCACAGTCATACTGTCCGACTGGACTAAGACGTGGCGTCCCGTCAGATGAGCCTGAAACGAATGAAGGGCTCTCATCACTGCCAGCATCTCGAGGCAGTTGATGTGTAGATGGCTTTCCTCGTGGGACCACGAGCCGAAGGCCGGTCTGCCCTCGCACAGGGCACCCCCAACCGGAGTTGGACGCATCTGTCGAAAGCACCAGTCTTCGTGAACACGCTTGTAGGGGTATTCCCTGACTGAACCATGCATTGTTCGTCCAAGGTTTCAGGGGACCCGAAACTTCAACCAGTACTGCAGAGGCCGCATGCGAAGGAGGCCGAGCTGAAGGACTGGGGAGGCGGAGGCCATCAACCCTAGTAACCTCTGGAAAAGCCTCAGAAGGAGATAGGCTTTGTTCCTGATGGAGGCCGCGAGCCGCCGAATGGTCAGAGCGCGCTCCGGCGAGACTACAGCCGTCATGTGGACTGAGTTGAAAACCGCTCCCAGGAAAGAAATAGTCTGAGTGGGAAGCAGTGAGCTCTTGGCTAGGTTGACCCTGAGACCCAGGCACTCTAAGTGGCTGAGGAGCACAGATCTGTGTTGTTCCAGCTCCACTCGCGAACTGGCTAGAATGAGCCAGTCGTCGAGATAATTCAGAACCCGGATTCCCATCTGTCTCAGAGGGGAAAGAGCCACGTTCATGCATTTGGTAAAAGTGCGGGGAGCCAGGGACAGTCCGAAGGGAAGGACCGCATATTGGCATGCCACACCCTCGAATGCGAATCTCAAGAATCGCCTGTGATAGGGGGCTACGTGGATGTGAAAGTAAGCGTCTTTCAGATCCAGTGAGCAAAACCAGTCCTCGTGACATATCTGTGCGAGGATCTACTTCAGCGTTAGCATCTTGAACTTCCATCTCATGAGGGAACGGTTCAGGAGCCTGAGGTCCAGAATGGGTCTGAGACCGCCATCCATCTTGGGAACTAGGAAGTAGCGGCTGTAAAAGCCCGACTCGCTCTCTGGAAAGGGGACCACTTCTATGGCCTTCTTTTCCAGCGAAGTCGTGATCTCGGCTCGGAGGACACGAGCGTCGTCCGATTTTACCGAGGTTTGAAGCATCCCCCCGAAGCGCGGGGGTCTTCTGGCGAACTGGAGCGAGTAGCCCTGACGTATTATCCTTCGAACCCAACTTGACACCCCGGGGAGAGCCTGCCAGGCTTCGGCCCGAGTGGCAAGAGGTAGAATGATGTCGGGTTGAGAGGAAGAGGAAATTTGCTCTTTTGTGGAGTGAGTAAAATATTGGTCGCCATGAAAACGGCGGTTTGGGAGGGCGCAACATTCGTATTTTTCCCGTGCCCGGAAATAAACGAGGCAGAGGGGAGAGGTCCGGCCGCAGCGAGACATATCCCAGCCCTCTTCGTCTTTAGCTCAGGATGACTTCGGAGTCACCGGGTCCAGCACAATCCTGGGCCGGGGTCCCTGGCGTCTCGGGAAGGCAGAGCGCTTTGCAGGGCGAGAGCGCTGATGGTCCTTGGGTGGCGCTGCCTGGGAAGCAGAGGGGGCAGGCTTGGTCTGCTGAGCCGGCGCAGGCCTGGGGCGGCTGGAGCGCTTAGGCAAGAAGTGTCTCATAGCCTGAGACGACTTCTGCGCCGCTGTGAAACGCTCAGTGAACCCCTCCACTGCTGGCCCGAAAAGACCTGATGGTGAGACCGGGGCGTCCAGAAAGGGTGCCTTGTCCTGGTCTTTGATCTCGGTCAG
The DNA here is from genome assembly GCA_003731715.1 of Anabarilius grahami. NCBI lineage: Eukaryota > Metazoa > Chordata > Actinopteri > Cypriniformes > Xenocyprididae > Anabarilius > Anabarilius grahami. The sequence goes on along the minus strand of RJVU01053588.1, from coordinate 224,759 downwards.
GTTGAGCCACAGGTGGCGCTCAAGTACCACCAAGCTGGCCATGGATCTCCCGATCGCCTGGGCGGTGGCCTTTGTGGCTCGCAGGGCTAGGTCGGTGGCGCTGCGAAGGTCCTTAAAGGCAGGCGCATCGAGGCCGGACTCATCCAAGGAACGGAGGAGCTTGGCCTGGTAGACCTGGAAAATCGCCATGGAATGTAGAGCTGAGGCGGCTTGGCCAGCCGAAGAATACGCTCTACCAGCCATGGTGGAGGTGGTCCTGCAGGGCTTGGACAGAAGGGCCCTCTTAGTCTTCCATCCCACAGCCGCGGGAGGGTAGAGGTGAGCGGCCACCGCTTCATCCAGGGGCGGCAAGTTCTCATATCCTTTCGCGTCCGCGCCATCTACAGCAGTGAGGGCCGAGCGATGTGTAGTGTGGAGGCGGGCCGAGTAGGGCGCGCGCCATGACTTAGTCAGCTCGTCATGGACCTCGGGAAAGAACGGTGCTGAGCGTTGTCGAGGGGTTTGACGGCGGCCTGGAAGGTACCACTCATCCAAGCGGCCTCGCGAAGGCTCCTCCGGCGGGGCCCATTCAAGGTCCAGTTCCTCCACAGCTTTGGACAGGACACGAAAAAGCTCGGCGTCCATGCCCGTGCTGTGGTCTATGGGCTCCAAAGGAGGAAGGGGGGTGGGGTCGTCAGGCCCACCAACCCATTCTCCTGGGTCAGAAGCCGCCAAAGACATGGACTCTTCGAACGGCTCCCCGTCTGACGCGCCGAAGGCAACCAGATCGCTTGCATCCACCGAGGGACGTTGGTCCGGGTGGATGAACATGACGGGGGACTGTTCTCGGGTGGGAGAAGGCGAGGCACGCGGGCGCTGGGCCGACGTGAGCTCGCACGACTCCGGGCGCTGGACCTCTCTGCCCCGCTGTCTCTTCCTGGAAGGCTGGCAGGAAGAAGATGGGAGGGCGCGAGAGGCGGGGTCGTCGTCCTTGAAGAAGGCGGCCCTCAAGCGCAGAGAACCCAAACTCATGCGCTCGCAGTGCGGGCAAGAGGCTCCGGAGAGCGCGCCGTCAGCGTGGGGTCTGCCCAGGCATCCTACGCACTCCAGGTGTCCGTCATCTCGGTGCAGAGGGGCTCTGCACGTGCCACAGGAGTGAACGCCGCCACCGTAAAAACGGCGATTGGGGGGCTCTTTTTAGAGCGGCGAGGGCCGCGAGTGCTCGTGAGAGCGGTTAAAACTGCTGGAAAAGTGCTCTTAGGCGGTTTCAGAGAAACGCGGGGAAGCTCGTAAAGGCGCGCCGGATGGCGGCAGGAGACAGGCTGAATAATCCGGCCGGAAGCGGAGCGGAGGCGGGCGTCAAGACGGCGCTCAGGCGGCAGCCGAGGAGGGCGCGGGCACTGGCTCGATCCGGCGGCTCAGCTGGGTCCGCTGCAGGGCCTCTTCGACGGCGGCGGCGAGCTGCTTTTCCAGGCGGCGGCGGCTTCAGCGGGGATCAGCGAAGAGAAGAGAAGAGTCGTCGCTGAAGGAGAAAGATCTGATGTCCTATGGCGAAATGCTCGCTTATATAGGGCTTAACCCCGCCCCTTTCGGCGGGAAGGTTCGCGCGCTTTCTCGTCATAGGCCGCGCAGTGATGCCGCGCCGTCATTGGTTCAACGACTTGTCTATGAGTGAACCAATGATGATGCAGTTGCACTGCGTTATTGAAAAAGGCTTCAGTAGAGGGGAAAAAGGGAGACCTTTCCCCATACGCAGTATGAGTGAAGTATCGAAAGGGAACAGCCAATCACATTACTTTCCGGTGTTGCATGAACACAATTGGCTAGCGACTGCTCTTGGGTATTTGCATAAAGCAATCTGATTGGATGATGCCTGCGTTTGCGCTTGAAAAATTGAGAAATCTTCAAATTCTGCCATTTGCAATGCGGCGGAACCCACAATTCAGTTCGGCAACGCATGACGTCACCCATTCAAAGTAAATGAGAAGCATTATTTCTTTTATTTGGACAGGGACAATGCACAATAAAACATTAGCCCTGTATATAACAGGGAAAGATGCATTGCACCAGGTTTTAGCCACTTGCTATTTTCCACCCGTAGTCCCTGGGCAGGTAGATAAAACATAATTAAATGAACAGTTACTAAATGCACAGTTATACAAAATATCAATTACAAAGTTATGAATACACACAGTTCCACATCATTAAAACAATTTAATTTGTTTAATCAGATCTTGAGAGATTCAATGCCTTCTTTTATCTACAGCTGACTTCATGTCAGTCTGTGGCTGAAGTCAGTTGTAACGGTCTTCAAATGTTATTTCCATTAATGGTAAACATTTGGCACCCTGTACTGCCATGCAGAGCTGAGACGATAACACGATTTTCATTTTTCAACCAATTTCCAAAGTCTGGCTGATTTTTGAGTCTACATCCTGTGCCTGCTGGGTTTATGTTATATATTTAAAAATATTTAACCTGACCTGAATATATTGTGAATATTCAATATGTCACCAGCTGTAAAAACAGGTAATGTCATTAAATGACACTGATGTTTCCACTGCCTCTCCTGTTCACATTCAAACCATAAAACAGCATAAAAATAATGAACAAACTGATTCATTATTTTTTCCCATTTGATGTTCTTAAAGTGAACACAGGACTCGTCTATGTCAATCAGATGAAGAATTGGAGAGAAGCTCAGAGTTACTGCAGACAGAATCACATTGATCTGGTCAGTGTGAGGAACCAGAATGAGAATCAACAGCTTCAGCAGTTCATCAATGATAGTCACATATCTGGTGATGTCTGGATCGGTCTGTTCAGAGACTCATGGCAGTGGTCAGATCAGAGTGACTCCTCATTCAGATACTGGAGGTCTGATGAACCTAATAATCTTGGAGAAAATGAAAACTGTGCAGATATCGAACCGAACACTCAGAGAGATTGGAATGACATCTTTTGCAACAACCAATTTCCTTTTGTGTGTCATGAAGGTGAGCAGATCCTCACAAACACACACAATCCATCCATCACCTCCAGATATCTTAAAGTTCACACTACATGTCTGACATGACAAATTCCTCCACAGTGTTTGTTCTGCATGTTGTTTTTGATCAGTCTCTCTCTAGTTTCTGCTTGTGGTTTGTTTTGTGTCCAGATAAACTGATTCTGATCAAAGAGAATCTGACGTGGTCTGAAGCTCTGAGATACTGCAGACAGAATCATGTGGATCTGGCCGCTGTTCATTCCGAGGAGATGCAGCGTCGTGTGATGGATGTGGTTAAACAGGCGTCTACTGAGGCGGTGTGGTTGGGTTTACGTCAATCCCGCATTTTGTGCATCTGGTTCTGGGTGCGTGGAGAGACTGTGTGTCATCAGAACTGGGAGAACGACGATTCAGATAACTGTGATTCTGCAGAGCCATCTGGAGCAGTTCAGTGTGGAGGAGATCAGCGCTGGATCAGCTTTCCTGAGACTGACAAACTCAACTTTATCTGCAGCAATTATGAGTAAAAGGATAGACACATCTTTCATATAAGATAATAAAATGCTTGTGTTTACTTTTTTAACTCACTTTGAAACAGCTTGTGAAGCTCTGAAACATTTGTGAATCTTGTATTGAACCAGTGATTTGAAGAATGTATCAAACTGCCAAAGTCATGTGATTTTGTTGAACAGGCTTCATTACATCATTTTGAAACATTTCAAAATTTCAGTGGTTCACCACTATGATCTCTGTGCATAAACCAGTGTCTTGTGTGGTTTTTACCTGATCTCAGATCAGTTTAATAAATGTTTAGACATTTTTAATGACAGATTTTTATAATAAAAAGGAAGAGTAATTAATACCCTCTTATTGACCTGATTAACCAAGCTCTCCATAAACAAAACAAGTCATAAAATTTGTTAAAATAACATATACAGACACATCATATTTAATTGTATTAGATGATTTGTTAATTGTATTGAATAGTTTACACTTTCGATAAAACTTCGCAATTGGTTTGTAAAAGGTGTTTGTGTGTTTTCGTTGCATTTACACCATTGTGAACAGCAGGCGTTTCCAGCGTTTGATATTTTGAGTGCTTCAAAACTGTGAATCATTTAGCGAAGCAATTGGTTTCAGAAGGCTTTGTTTATCCCATCACTGCCAGAAATCATCTGATTATATGTTTTCTTAAATAGTTAAAATGTTTTCTTCAGTAATCTGTTATTGAGGTGTAAAATGTCTATTCATTTGAGGGTCTGTTTTCTTCCAGTGGATCAATTTCTGTTAATTCATCACTGTGATTTATGTGGGTCTGTTTGATCCATTTTAGAAGCCTCAATGGCCAGAGTCACTTAACAAGTTCTGACTTTACAATTTTTTTCAATGTCTTTTTCTGTTATTTACTAACTTCAGAAGTGGAATTTAGTGAAAAGTCCAAGGGCATCATATACTAATCATTAGATATATATTTATATTTTTTTCTTTATATTTAATCATGACATAATGTAGACTAACTGAAGATTATGGTGAGTTTTTTTTTATTCTTTATTTGTGTTTTAAGAATCTCTGTATGCTGTTGTGGCTAGTATATTATAATGAGTTTCATGTATTAATCATGTCTTAAGATTGTAAATCAGAAATCAATGTGAATCAATGAGCACCAACATTATGTGCCTCAGCTAAATTAAATATTTTTTTTCTATTTTTAAAATGAGTTAATCTTGAGTATAACATATCTGGAATCGTTTTGTGCTAAACACACCCCTTATGGAAAGAAAATATATTTCTATTTATACTTCGAGGCTGTTGAATGCTTGAATCTGATTGGTTGACAAACATTCTAAGGTGTGCAGTTATTTTCAGGGAAATTATACCCAGAAAGCAACATAGTGTTGGCCCAGATCCAGCCCACATCTGGCCTGTGTAGATTCCACATGGGCCAGACCTGGGCCAACACTGTGCAGTTATTATACAGTCAACCAAACATATAAAAAGTGACACTGCTCAATTTAAATAGTCCGAAGTCCGTGGCATTCAGATTGAGCGATGGCCCACTGTGGCACATCCCACTAAGTTATGTCCAAAAGATGTCTTTTTGATGTCTTGGCACACACTGAAAAGACACCCGATTGTCAGAATGAAAGTTTTTATGATGTTTTTTTTATTTTTTATTTTTGGTGTCTGATATGGAACCTCCATACAAGGTATAACAAATACACAGTTACTGCCTTTAAATAAAGCAACATGCAGCAGAACATCAGTGTTTCTCAGCTCATCACTGACTGAAGCACAGGCTCTACTCTTCAGCACAATGATAACCTCACAAAACGCAGATAACAGGACATTAAATACACACAGATCTTTTTTGATCTCAACATCTTCATTTATTACAATCCAGTATTACTTTATTTCTTTTATACAAAACGTCTTAATGAGGTGTTGATGTTTTATTGAAGTCACTGTTATGGAGGTGAGCTCTAGTTGGGCTCCTGACCCTTGATGTTTTAACTTTAGTTTTTCTCCAGTTGTTGTAAATGTGTGTTTTTAAAGCACATTTATTAGAACAGATTTTATTATAACAAAAAATCTGATTAGATGAGTTTGGTTGCATATTGATAATGATATTGTCATTAGTGATATTACATATGACACAGAGGGTCCGATGCACGTATCGAGCAGCACGCAGCGCAATTTCCAAAGAAGCTTTGTTTCGAGGCGTGTATTGTTTCCACAGAATCATGTGATCGATGACAAACGAAGCCTCACTTTCTGTCCAATCACATGCGTGTATCAGTTTGCGTGTTGAATCCTTACCTTACTTTAAGTATTTGGCACATTCTGGTTGGTTGGTTGGATTGTAAGGAGTGTAGTGTAGCCTACTTTGAAAGCTTTCTAAAAAATAGATTACATTAAATACATCAATATTATTATTATTATTTATTTTTTTTATTTTTTTAAGTTCCTCATATGAAGAAAAGGGCATCTGGAAGAAAAAGGAAAACATCCCGTCTGGGAACATTTTGAAATTATATCCTCCAATAAAGTAGGTTGTCATTTCGGCATTATCATCATAATTTCTCTTTGAAGTTTACCTATGACTTGTATTTGTTATTAAAACATAATGCTCTTCCCTTCAGCTTCTCGAAAGCAGATGGTTGATGAGGCGCTGGTGAATATGATCATCAAAGACTCTCAGACATTGTCAGTGGTGGAGGATGAAGGGTTCAGGGGTCTCATCCATGTTGCAGCAAATATGATTGCTTGTGCGAAGATTCTACAAGTGAGGCACACAATCTGCATTGCACATGCGCTTAATTTAATGGTTGAAAAAAATCTGTTAACCAGGTTTCCGCCCTCTGTGACAAGGCACAGAAAATTGTCACCTATTTCAGATCCAGCACCACAGCCAAAGAGAAGCTGACCCAGATGCAGCAGGAAATGCGCAGACCTGTACTTAAACTGATCAATGAGGTGGAAACATGGTGCAATGTATGTATTTGTATATTTATTCATCAGTTTAAACATTCATATTAATGTTCATATTGCAGATGTGTTACAGTACAGAAGGGACGGAGACAGGGAATCACAGTTATGGATGTTTATTAAAACCAGTACGGATAAACAGCAGTGCAGGTGAGTGAATAGTGAAGCAATGGAGAGACTTGCAGTGTTGAAGGGTAATACTGTCCTTTTGTGATCATAGATGCAATGGATCTTGAAGCAGATGGAAATGCAGATCGCTGGAGACACGGAACACTCACACACTGACTGGGACTCACACGAGGAGAACTGGAGACGCTGGAGACAGGTAAGTAGATCACTGGGAGTCCTTAAGGTAAGCATACAGGTAAGTGTAGATTCANGGATAAAGTGTCCTGAAACAGGTTAGTGAAGCGGTGTCCAATGTCCAAAAGTGTTCTTTTGTCGTAAGTGATCAGTGCAGAGGTTATGTGTGTAAAAAGAGAAAGCAAAAGTAGGTAAAAAAGTAAATAAAAACACAATCTAAGCGGAGCGACCTGGACGGCGACCGGACTCAGCGGCGCCATCTTCCCTTAGATGCAAACGAGACCGGACGAAGAGTGTGTGTGAGTCTCTTATACTGTGGGTGATGCCGTGCTGATGAGGTGCAGGTGCCGGTGATTAGTATTTGGGTGATTGAGTGCGCTGTGATTGGTGGATGGTGGAACCTGATGTGTCTGTGACAAGATGTGACTAAGCCATTTTAATTTGATTAGGGTGACCATGGACATTTCAAAAGAACTCACAGAAAACCTGACCAGATGCCTGAGAGAACATATGGAATATTGAGTCGATGAGTGTAATGACCATGGCAACCTTGCTGGACCCAAGGTTTGGGTTCTTCAATTAAAACAAAATGACTGAAGCTGTTAGAAGGCTATAAGCGAAATGTGCTACTATCATCAGAACCCAAGATGAAGCCCCATCAACCTCAAGCACTCAGACAACTGAAACATCTTCTCAACAGCCAACAAGTCAACAGTCTGCAACCAGTTTGTGTGTGTGTGTGTGTGTGTATTTGATGACATAACTATTAGTGTGTGATGCATTCACATTTCCAGTCATATTTAAATGTATTCCCTCAAATTGTTTAGGTGGAAACCTGTGGCACCTGCTAGATAGTGCTGTGGACCACCTAAAAGAAACACACCAAGAACCCATGATCCTTTTGCATACTGGAAAGAACAAAAACATGCATTCTCCCATCTATATCTGATGGCACTGATGGTTTTGTGTACACCAGCCTCCTCTGTAACCTGTGAGAGGGTGTTCTCAAAGGTAGGGGAAGTATTGTCCAAGAGGAGAAATAGGCTCAGCCCAAACTGTGTCAATTTTTTATTTCTCAATAAAATCATTAAAATATCAATTTTTGTGCCACATTCTTCTTCACGCACAGTTACATAAGCACATTTCCTAAGCATATAATCCATTATCTCATCACACATGTTCTTATTTGATTTTTACACCTTTGTAACAAAAGCAAATGGATGTTTTTGTCCATTTTCCAACTTCTTTGAAGTTACATTATGATATATACTGCTATACTAAGTCTTTTAGTTTTAAAAAATCTTTTAATTGCTTGCTTACCATGTGAACCCACAACAAAGCTAAATAATATTTTATTGTAATATATTGACTATTGTTGGCTTATATTACCATGAATTACCACATTATGGTACATAAAATATATTATCAGAGGGTTAAGTATTGTCGGGATTTTATTTGTGCACTCCAGTGTAATATTAAATCAATGAGGTGGATGTTTCGTCAATGAAGCTTCATCCCAGTGGCCTTATTCACTGATCTCTGAATATACGTTATTGTATCACGTTATTGTAGCCCTATAATACTGCATTAAATTCTGTCCTGCTTCTATATTTTGAACATTTTTATGTCGTTAGGCAGAAATTATTCAGACCTCTTTTATTCAGAATTATTCAGATCATGTAGACAAACACAGACATCAAGATTCTGCATATGAATCTCAACAATGGTGAAAATTTTTTCAGATAAACAGATCTGAAGCATCACAAATCAAGCCACTAAAGACACAAAAACGATTTTTGTTTATTGTCACCATTGTTGAGGTTCATACGCTGATTCATGATGTCTGTGTGAGTCTTAAAGACACTGCTCAAAACTCTGTCTGTGTAATGAATTTTAAAATCTGAACATTTGACTGTCATAAAAAAACATAAATAATGCAAAACTAACAGTTAACACACTAAGTCTGGAGAGAATCAGTGAATCAGGACACTCCATGATGACTGAATCACCAAATTCATAAGATCAGAATTTCTCTTTCAATTTCTGCTGTAACAAGCATGTTTTGAAACAAAGATGCTGCAAAGAAAATGAATATAATAAGAACCAAATCCTTTGGAAACCTTCCCAGATATTATGATATTTATGTCTATAAGACAAGTCCTGTAGGAATCTTATAGGCATGGTTCCAAAATATGATAGAAATTCTAATTAGAATCCTGTACAATTTTCTGGAATCCTTTAGAATTGTTTGACAAGAGCATGGTGTCAAGGATGTCACCTGGTAACGTTCCCAGAACGTTCAGAGACGGTCATGATGTGGAGTTCTTTTAAGGGTTGGGGACGTTATTTGGTGGACCTTCAGGGAATATTCAGGATGTTATGGGAATGTTTAGGGGATTATTACTATAGGATGTTCTGTTAACTTCCCAAATGTCCTCTTTGTAATGTTCTTATGTGACCATAAATTAACCAAAATGGAACGTCCCCCTAAACTCATATAAGGAACCTTGAACTGCAGCACTTCCATTAACAACAGAGGATGATTTAATAACGGCCCTAATGTTCTGTAAAGGTTCAGAATTTTCGTCACTTTTAGAGAACTTTTAGGGAACGTTGCGCAGAGTCAAGACAACGTCGACTTCCACGAGGGTATGAACTCTGAGCAGAGCTGATTTAACTCTGGGGATTTGTGTAATAACACTTAACCTCTTGACTTGTTGAATTTGTACTAGGCAGATGAAGTCAGACAAAGACCAAAGACTCAAATCTACTCATTTTGACTATCACTTCATCTTCTGCTTCAGCTCTTCCTCTGTCTGTTATGGGCAGATAGAGTTGACATTAAAGGTATTTTTGCATATCAAAACCAACATTGTGATGAAAAGAGAGGTTCAGGACAGCTGGGTGTAGTTTTTCTAGAAATTTAGTCTATTACTGAGATTCAAGCTTGGGTCATGTTAGGTTTCAGCACACTAACAACATAAATTTAATACTCATAAAAAAAGAAATGCTAATAACCAAGAAAAACTTTTATTGTCACAGTTAGGCTGACCACACACTAGATGATTTTCAAATCGTAACTGTGGAAGAACACAGACATAATGACCATTTCAAATGACTTTTAGCATTACAATCCTCTGAACGCACACACTAGATGATTCGACCGGACCACGAGACCACACACCTGTTGATTGTAGGAACATTTTCACAGGGAGACGAGATCTCACAAGATCAAAACATGATTTGAAACGTGATCGACGTTTTCAGTTGCTTCTCCTGATGTGAGTTTTGTTTTATTGAAAGAAAAACAAAGGAGGGAAAAAAAATTGTAAGTGATCTTCTTTCTCAATACTCCACTTTCGTATCGTAATGACACCACACAATTGAGGATTTTTTTGGACAAAAAGTCAGTTGCGAGAAGCTTTGAATCAGGCTGAACCCCCCAGACATCTGACCCCCAATCCCTCCCCGGGACCCACAGCAAAAACAGCCGCTCACTGCTGTGTGTGTGTGTGTGTGTGTGTGTGCGCACTGGGATGGGTGAAATGCAGAGCGCAAGTTTTGAGTATGGGACACCGAACTTGGCTACACTTCATTACACTTTTCTTTTTCTGTTCTTGTTTCTCTTTCTTCAGTGATTCTGCTTATTAACATCAGGGGCCCGTTTCAGTAAGGAGGTTCAACCAACTCTGAGTTAAAACTTGAACTCTGAATTGACTTTCTCTGAGATGGGAAACTCTGGTTGACTCCGAGTTAAGCGCTTGCACCACGACTATGAAAAGCCATCATCAATGGAGCTCTGATATTACGATTCACCATGGCAACAGCACCTGACAAAAGGACATCCGCATACTTCTGAGTCAATGCAAGTTTAATAATTATCACTGTTATAATGAAGAGGTGAAAAATGGCAGAACGGTAAGTTATTGAACTAACATTCAATTTCATGGTATCCCACATGCAAAAAAGAAGAAGAAAATAATAATGCAGGATGCAATAATAAGAGTGTAAATGATTTTATCATTATTAAACACTTGTTAGGCAATTTACTTCCACTTTTAGAAAACTTTCTTCATTTTTATTGAAAATAAATGCCTTTCTTATGTGATATGTGATGGGAAAAGGAAGAATAGCGAGCTCGGCAGAAGGCAGATTCGAACCCAGTCAATCGCATCAGAAGTATATTCTCCGCACCTAACACACTACTGCCTACACCCCTGCAGCCACAAAAACGTGTGTCAATTTTAACCTGGTCTGACATTGGTGGGCGGAGCTACTGTAAATTTGCACTTAGTAATAGACACTCCGAATAATCTTGTTTTCCGTTTGCATTAAGATTATTTGTATTACCACACTGGCAGATATTAATAATTTTACTTAAGTAAAATGCACTTAATTTAGTTTCCCCTAGGAAACAAGACTAAATATCTTATAACATTTTCTTATATGCAAAATCCATCTTGATTTAAGAATTTTTTGATATTTGTACTTGAAATAGGACAAAAACAAACACAGTAAGAAAAGCATTTTTTGAATGTATGAATGAACTATTTAAACATCACTTGCACTTTAAAAAGGGGGAGGAGACTGAAGGAAACTCTGGGTTTACTAAAAAAAACCTGCTCCCGACCAGGTTAGGTTCACAGAGTAAGATACCGTGGTAACTGACTCTGAGTATAAGTTACCTCTCTTTCAGAAACAGGCTTGACTTACCCTGCTTTCTCGGGTTTGACATACCTCCCATTCTGAAACACAAAACCCAGAGTTTCCCTCATTTCATTTAACTCTGAGTTAACATACTCAGAGTTTTCACTTAACCTCCTTTCTGAAACGGGCCCCTGATGTCACCACTAATGGTCAATCATCACTTAATTATCTCATTAACTTCAGCACTGTTTCAGTGTTATTTCAACACCCTGTAGTGTGGACACACATGAACACTGAGTTATTTTTAACACTGGGGATTTTGCTGTGCATCATTTGTGTTGCACTGTGTTCGTCATGCAAATGTTCATTTGAATGTGCTAGAGAATGGAGAGTCTGTGTGTATGTTGTATTTCCTCAACATGGAAAAATCCCCGGTGTTAAATAGCACTGCTCTGTGTCTCCTGGGATCCTCTCTACAGATTAAAAAAATGACTGAAGCAGTGTTACAGTTAAATAATTGAGTGATAATTGAATATTAGTGATGAACGTGCTGTTAAGAAGCAGAAGGAAAGATGAACAAGAGAAACACAAGAACTACAGCTGACTTCCACAGCCTTAAGCCCTGGATACACTGCACGATTTTAGCAATCCTATAAGATCATTACTTTATCACACTGTGTGACATGGATCTACTAATCTTGGGTACGACATGCATGTAGACTGTACGATGATGACACCTGTTGACTCATACGCTACGATTTAAGTTTCTATAGAAGAATAAAACTTCATCGTCAGCATGCGCTAGTGGTAAATTAAACACCATGTTAAATCACACTTTAGCAGTTGTAGTTTTTATGTGTGCTGAAAATAAAAAGGAAGCTGCGAAAGAAGAAGGGAAAAGAACTTGAGGTAAGCAGTTTTACATTTTAGAGCCATGTAGCTTTGATTTCATGTCAGTAGACGCAGGTCGTAGCAGCAAACACACTGTGTGTTGATCATGCTGAATTTCTGACTGTCAGAAAATGATCGTAGGCTTTCTTTGGTCACAAGACCAGGAAAACAGCCGTCTTTGAGCCTCTCTCACTGTACGACATAGGACCACTGATTATGAGCCACGATAACAGAAATCGCCACGATTGTTTCACGACGGCAAATCTTTCGTCTCGGACAGCCAAAAATCGTGCAGTGTATCCCGGCTTTAAGATGAAATCAACTGAAGTTAAAAGAAGACATCAAGGCCTGGTTTCACAGACAGGGTTTAGATTAAGTGAAGTGAAGTGAAGTGAAGTGACATGTGGCCAAGTATGGTGACCCATACTCGAAATTTGTGCTCTGCATTTAACCCATCAAAGTGCACACACACAGCAGTGAACACACACACCGTGAACACACACCCGGAGCAGTGGGCAGCCATTGCTGCGGCGCCCGGGGAGCAGTTGGGGGTACGGTGCCTTGCTCAAGGGTCTCACCTCAGTCGTGGTATTGAGGGTGGGGAGAGCGCTGGACATTCACTCCCCTCACCGACAATCCCTGCCGGACCTGAGACTCGAACCCATGACCTTTGGGTTACAAGTCCGACTCTC
>RJVU01053588.1:169345-211444 GCA_003731715.1 Anabarilius grahami | reverse complement strand
TACAGTATGCAAAGGACCACCCTGAAATCTACAAGAAACCATGCCATACATAATTTGTCAGGCCTGTTTTGAAATTATCTTAGTTGTGTAGTTCTTAAAAAATGCAATGAATCAAACAGGGATACTTACTTGTCAAGCAGAAATGTGGCTAACTCTGCATCGGTTTTTAATCCTTTCAGGACACGTAGCTCCCTCCATCTCAGAAAAGACGCTCTGATATTTACCCTTGTTTTATTTTGGGCTCTATCTAATTCTTTCTTTTTGGCTTTTTTATCATCGCCATCTGTCTTTTTCCGTTTACCCGTCTTTATTTTATGAGCAGGTGCCACTCGAGGAATTGGCAGTTTGGATTGTTTGTCCGCCATAAGCAAAGCTGCGGCACACCGGTAATCTTGAATTTGAACGCCTGTACGCGCCGTGCATGAGAGGGGTGTGATCAGCGCACACACGAGCTTGATTGACACTGCTAAGACACTCCTCCTGGCTCTGATTGGTTGTTTCTTACCGGGAGCGGTGTATTTCTGCAAATGGCAATAGGACCACTGGGAGGAGAAAGAGGAGCTTGATTTTTTCACAGATTATCTGTCTCATATTCTACTGTCAGGACATAATGACAGGTTTAACAAATATGTAAAAAATACATTTTTACAAAAGTTACCTACTGCAGCTTTAAAACAGCTCAAACATGCATTTTAGTCTAGGACTAGCTTAAGCCTTGTCTGTGAAACCGTGGGTAAATCTCTCAAGATTTCAGCAGAAGAGGACTAAACAACTCCACTTACTAACCAGATTTAATCCAGAGTCTAATTATTGATTAAGTCTACTAAATAGTGTAATTACCCTGTTTGAACTGAACATGAGGGTTGATTCCTTCTGGCGATACAACAATGACATTCCCAAGTAATCATATTATATCTAAACAAAATGTAGGTTTATAGAGCTGTTTCATGATATGCATTGATTTGTGATGTTAAGTCTGTGCATTACGATTGAATTATTTTAGTATGGTGGATTGTTGTCCACATTTTGTTTAGATATAATATGATTACTAATATGACAATATCTGGCTATACAGTTACACTTTAAATAGTTAAAAGAGAGGCAAAGAACAGGCCCCAAGAAAAAGAGAAAACAGTTACAATCTTCTTTTATTCCTTCCTTGATCATGTGACTGAAACCCAAATGTGAGTCATTCAAACTGACCAATCAGCAGATTACAGCTTCCTCCACCGCACTAAAGGTGTGACAGTCACAGTCAGCCCTGATGTACACACATCCTGGAGGGAGTTGATACAGACAAGCAAAAGTCTTTGTTGATTTTCATCCTTGAACATTTTAACAACACTGTAAGTGTGTCCCGTTGGGTGATCAAACGTTCTACACACACTTGTGGTCTTCATTTGAACACTTCAGCCAAATACAAGAAAAAATGTCAAGTAGACAAATGGTCAAGCACAAGTGTGGGTGGACAGACACATACATGAAGATGAGAGGGATGAAACATGAGTTCAGCTCTTTAAAATTACAACCATTCATTTATAGATGCACCATATACTAAATATATCGATTCCAGAACATTTACTTCTGATTAGAAAAAACATGCATTACCTGTGAATGTTAAAATATAAATTGTGATAATTTGTGATTAAGGTCCATATTAATATAGACTAATACTGACTGACACAGATGTCAACATGCAAATAAAGGGACAAAGGTGGACAAATACACAAATATAGAGGAAGTGAATATGATATGGGGTTTTTTTAGAAATAAACAAATGATGTGAAATGATGTTCTGAAAGAGGGATGAGAGCAGATATAATAATCACACTGTTTAAAGCTGCAGACAGAAACATCAGACTCAGGACTGAAACACACGACCTCTAAAGTAAGAACAATTCACATGTTCATTCTTCAAACACAACTAGACTTTGAGATGTTAATATTGTCTGAATGATTGTGAATTACATTTTTTCTGCTATTTTTTAAATTACATGATCATGTTTTACTCCAAGATGAATATGGGATTATCTGAGTTTTTCAATGTGTTTCTTCCTCAGAAATGGAGCAAACTCTATATTTCATTCTTCTTCTCATTGGTGAGTGTGTTTGTTGTTTTATTGATGGTTTATAGTTTCATCAGGTTTGACTCTGTTATGAAAAGCATTAAATCAAACCCTCTCTTTCACAGCTCTCTGCTCCGTATCTGAATGTGTTCAGCGTCAGTATCACTTTATAAACGTGACGAAGAACTGGACTGAAGCTCAGAGATACTGCAGAGAGAAATACACAGATCTGGCCACCGTTGACAACATGAACGACATGAACGAGCTGAAGAAGATTGTGAATGATTCCGGTCGTGAGTTTGTCTGGTCTGGACTCCAGAAGACGGGTGTTGATGAATGGCACTGGTCTTCAGGTGATCCTGCGCTCTATCGGAACTGGGCTCCTGGACAACCTGATGGCAGAGACGAGTGTGCTGTGATGAAGAATGGACAATGGCATGATTTGTCATGTAGTGAAACTCGTCATTTCATCTGCAACAACAGTGAGTTCAACTTTTTAAAATTACAACCATTAATTTATAGATGCACCATATACCAAATATAACGACTCCAGAACATTTACTTCTGATTAGAAAAAACACGCTTCAACTGATGCCTTAATGTTTAATATCTTCATCACAAAGGGTCAGCACCACCAACATCACACCCAGTCAACAGTTTGTCTCTCAGTGATGTAAAAGTGTAACCTCACAGCGCTCTCACTGTGTGCTCATACTGTGGTCACAATGTGAGATCACCCCAGCTAGAAATGTTATTGCTCAAAGCACAGAACATTACAATAATAATGAACACAAACAACTTACAGAGCTTTACTTGTTCCACCTGACTGCTGCAGATTTATTTTGGTGTCGATTGTGTTGAAATAGAAACGCTTCAGGTAGAACCTCACGGGTTTCCATCTCATAATTATAGTTACTCATGGAGTGAACGCAGCAGGAGCTCATTGTTTTGGTTCAGGAGGAACTGTTGAAGGCGCTGCTGTTTGTTTTTGGCTCTCGGTGACTGAAGTCTGTCTAACTCTGTATAACCTTATGGAACGCTCTGATGACGTGTGATGCAGGTGCATATGCAATGATTTATCAGAGTTTAAACAACACAATTTTATTTTTATTTTTTTTCAGGTACGCTAATTATGTTGCCTAAATCATTTATTTCATTTGTACAGAGCCCCTAAAGGGACATGGTTGTGGAAAACATTTGGGATGGGAGGAAAAAGTATTTTTCAAATCTTTTGCTTTCTCTGACAAACCCTGTTGTGAGTTCAGACAAACACTTCCTGTTTAATTTCTCTCTGGCAGTGGTTCAGACATGTCTATGTCTATGTGTGCACATGCCTGGTGTTCAACAAGTGTACAACATTTTTGTAGTAACGCTTTTCAGGTTTTGCACTTTGCAGACGGTCCCTTCAGCTCCTGCACATAGACGGTGCGTTCCAAACGGGATATATCGCCCTCCGAAGGGCACTTCTTAGTGAAAATAATCATAGCCGCCATATGAAGGGTCGTTCCAAACCGAAGTGCTCAAAACTGGTCACTTCAAAGGGCCCTTCAGAATGAAGGATTTCAAAGGGTACAACTGATGGACACTTCGGGCCCCCATGATCCTTTGCACAGAGAAGTTTTTTGACGTCACAGAATGGGTACAGGAGGCTCAGAGTTCGATTTTACCTATAAATGTATATATAGTATTTTTCTATACTACTGTAATATTTATACGAGTTAGATTTGGTACATTATTATGGTCAAAACGACATTGTACTTCAACAAAAATACTTTACAGCTCCCTTTATCAGTCCATTCAAATGTTTAAAATTCATAGATACAATATACAATACGGTGCGATAAACCAAAATTAAATAAATAAATAAACTAACATTAAACAAAGGGCGCAGCTTACACAATCTACTCCTCTTTGATTGTCTCGTTAAGATGACGCAGAAGTGTGTTCCAAAAAAAGAGTTTTTTTGACCCCTACACCCTTCATCCCTTCGAAGCTCTGACTCCGGAGGGTAAACCCTTTGAAGGGATTAGAGCATAGGGATGAGCCCTTCCGAATGGAACGCAGGGAGAGATCAGTGTATTTACAGAGTGGAGGAAGACTCGTTTTGAGGAAAATTAGGTTGTAGCTCGTTGTCTACGATTGAAAAGAGAAAGTTTAGCTCACAAGTTATTGATCCAGGAAATCTGAATATGTTGCCAACTTTGCTGAACTTATCCGTTCAGGTGTCTTTCACTGACGTCAAACCGTGTCTTGAACTGAACACTGAACATATTTCTTTATATTTAAGTCTCAGTTCAGAATCAAACTCTATTAACTGCTCCATTGTTAACGTACAGAGCTGTCTGAACCACTGCCTGAGGGAAATTAAACAGGAAGTTTTTGTCTGAACTCACAACAGGTTTTGTCAGAGAACGCAAAAGATTTGAAAAGTGTGTAAAAAGTGTGTATTTATGTGTAAAATAATTTTAATAAATAAAATTTTAAAAAGAACAATACACAAACTTTATTTATACTAGACCAGATTACAAAACCACCACAAACCCCTTATCTGTTCCAATAATAATAATTAAAGTAAATGAATTATTTGATTCCAAACAAGTAAAACAGATCAGAGATGTATTATTTCTCTCATCATCAATATTCCTCCTTTCAGATATCTGAAAAATGCTGCAAATTAATCTGAACTCTTTTATCTTCATCAGTATTTACACTGTTTTCTTCATTTTTAATCACAGTGTTCAGTGTTTATTATAAGCGGGTCGAATCCACAGCTCAGTTCTCACTTCATCATGAGACTTTTCAATAAGATACTCTTTTACTCTTACTCTAGTATTTCTTTGGACAAGTAATTTTTTCTCTACTCACACTACATGTGGAAAATAATGTTAATTTTACTTGATTATATTTTTTCAGTACTCTTTCCACCTGATGACAGGTTTAAACTAACACTCCTTCTGTTCACCTGTAGGTGTCGCTATTACCAATATTATTATGCTACTTTTAAAAATCATTATGATGATCACAAATGTTACTTCATGTTAAATCTCTAAAATAATCCTGAAGATATTGAGAAGATTCAATATATCATCAGCTGTAGAAACAGTCTTTGAATGACACGTGTTTCTGATGTTTCCACTGCTGCTCCTGTTCATCAAACCATAAAGCAGTGTGAGAATAATTAACTTTTTTTTGTTTAATTTTTTTATTGTTTTTCTTAAAGTGAACACAGGACTCGTCTTTGTCAATCAGATGAAGAATTGGAGAGACGCTCAGAGTCACTGCAGACAGAATCACATTGATCTGGTCAGTGTGAGGAACCAGAATGAGAATCAACAGCTTCAGAAGTTCATCAATGATAGTCACAGATCTGATGATGTCTGGATCGGTCTGTTCAGAGACTCATGGCAGTGGTCAGATCAGAGTGACTCCTCATTCAGATACTGGAGGTATAATGAACCTAGTAATGGAGTTCAGGAAAACTGTGCAGCGATCATTCATCTCGCTCCGAGAAATTGGGATGACGTCCCTTGCAGTGCGCAGCTTCCTTTTGTGTGTCATGAAGGTGAGCAGATCCTCACAAACACACACAATCCATCCATCACCTCCAGATATCTTAAAGTTCACACTACATGTCTGACATGACAAGTTCCTCCACAGTGTTTGTTCTGCATGTTGTTTTTGATCAGTATCTCTCTAGTTTCTGCTTGTGGTTTGTTTTGTGTCCAGATAAACTGATTCTGATCAAAGAGAAGCTGACGTGGTCTGAAGCTCTGAGATACTGCAGACAGAATCATGTGGATCTGGTCTCGGTTCATTCAGAAGAGATTCAGCGTCGGGTGATGAATGTGGTTAAACAGGCGTCTACTGAGGAGGTGTGGTTGGGTTTACACAACTACTGCAGCATGAACATGTGGCTCTGGTTGAGCGGAGAGATCGTGTGCTATCAGAACTGGGCTCCAGGGAACGGAGTAGAACCGGAAGACTGCAGCCTCGAGAAGAGAAAAGGAGCAGTTCAGTCTGGAGGAGATCAGCGCTGGATCAGCCTTCCTGAGACTGACAGACTCAACTTCATCTGCAGCAGAAATTAAGAGTGATTCGTTTGTGCTGTTCTTTCATGACTGGCACATCTTTTTTAAATGGCAAACACTTTTTGTTCTGTTTTCTTCAGATAATGTGTTTATATTAGTACAATGAAATTAATTTCTCTAACTGAAGAGTATCATATGAATCTTTTTAATACCAGTGTAACATTCTATTAAAATACTAATGTGCACTATATTTGTTTTAAAGACCCCATGAAATCAAAATGAGTTTTCATCTGTGGCTTTTAGAAACATTTGAAAATTGCAGTCATTCTCTTCTGGAAAAATGGCTCAATATTTTTAACACAGACTGTTCAATCAAACACACTTACAGTCAACTAGACATTAGAAGATCATGATTCAAGGATTTGGCATAAATCATATTGACTATTTAAAAGAAAATCAAAGTAAAGCACAATCACATCAGCTGATTTCATGGGATCTTGGGATTCTGGTGGTGGGGATACTTTCTTCTACTCCTGTTCCTAGTCATATCTTTACAAATTACTTGTTTAAAATGATTGTGAGTGTGTATATATATATATATTATATATAATGTCTCAATGAAATTAAATATGGTTTATTCTTAAAGAAGAACTAAAAGTTGACTATAAAGCATTTTGCAACCTGTAATTCAACAACACCAGCTCAAATAAACTTTTACAAACAGCATTCTTGTGTTGTGACGTTTATAAAACACAAATATATATACAATTTTAATAGAAAATTTTTGAATGACAAAAAAATTCTTTAAACTTCATTTTTATGAACCACTCTACATTCTACGCAGTAAAGTCCTCCTAAAAAACTTTAACAATTATGGAGAACGTCAGTGACGTGATTCACAGCAAAACATGAGTGTTAAATGAACAACTCAACGTCTTTATGGGTCAATATTCTGTTAAAGAAACACTGAAGCAACAGCATTTGATGAGATGTTTAAGTGATCCACTCCTGCTGTAAATATAACTCCCTATGAATTAATGCGGTCTCCTCATCTACAGGATCCTGTGTAAAAGAACATGTTGTTTTTGTCACTTTGACGGTGTCTGCATGATGAAAATATGTACTGAATGAATGTACTGCACTGCAAAACATGCTTTTCTTACTTGAGGCTGCGTTACACTGCAATCTTAATGCACAGATCCAATCTTTTGACCACATCTGATTTTTTGGCCAGTCTGTTTACATTCACTCTAGATGCGACTGGTAACCGATATCTGTGTTTACATTAATTCCCACCCAAAATGATTGTCATTCATAGCTTTACATGCACATGGTAGACCCTCGGGTATACATTTGTAAACGTTTTAATGAAGTATTTGTATAATGAAAAGGAATAATAGTCTCTGTTTAGCTGACGCATAAAGCAAATAAAACAAGCCCTGAAAATTAAATACAAATTATACAGACAATAAATATTTAATGGTATTAGATGATTAGTTAATTGCATCTGATAGATTATACTTCAAATAAAACATTTGCAGTGTGTTTGTAAAAGCTGTTTTTTTATGTGTTTGGCATGAGTTTTTGTTGCATTTACACTGTTTTGACCGGCAGGAGTCCCCAGCGTGAGGTGATTCAAACGCTTCGAAACAGTGAATCATTTTGCGAAGCAATTGGTTCAATTGATTCGAAGCTTTGAAAGGCTTCGTTTCTCCCCGTTGCTGTCAGTGATTTGACCATTCATCTAACTGTGTTGTTATTGTATTAATTACAGATTATTTTACATACATTTGCATGTAATTTAATATAACAGAAAAATACTGTATAAAAGTACAGTAGGCTATTTTGTCTGTATAAAAAATGTGAATCATTGTAATTTGTCACTAATGTCACTACAATTTGACTACAATTAAAAATAAAACAAGCTGAAAAAATAATTTTCCTTAAAATTCGGATTTTTATTTATTTATGTATTTATTTATTACAGTGTAGCTATTTGACTGAGCTGTCAACACTGGAAACTCTGACGGGATGTTTAAAATCAGCACAAGTGACACGATTCAGAATGACTCTTTTGGAGTGGGATAATGGGATTGGGACCTGGATGGCTTGTTATAATAACTTAAGGAACCATGAATTCTGCTAAATATATAAATACAGTTCGTGTGGAAAATGTGTGACTATCAGATAGAGGTGACAGAAAACTAATCTAAAGCAATGAATCTTTGAATAGCATTACTATTTAAGTTTTTTCTGCACTTTTCTGCCGTCTGCTGGTCAGTAAGAAGAAGAATTATTATGACATAATATTATGTTGGTTATTAACTAAGTATTTATCGTATGAATAGACAATGAGTTAAAGCAAAACAATAATGAGAAAGAAAAGTAGCAAAGTGGGTCAAATCACAGACTCAAATCTATATTGTGATATTAGTGACTGCACACACATCAGTTCACCTCTGCACACTTTGAACTGAGCGCTTGATCAGTTTTGCTTCGATTTTGCCGGATATTTTGAGCAGCTAGTGAGGTGACTCGTTTGGACATCAGATTGAGGAGCAGAGGGAATCGTTTGGCTTTTGCAGGATTCACCTCGACCTAATGGACTGATTCCATGTGCATGTGATTCGAGTGGAGGTTCATTCAGACAGTTTTCATCTCAAGAGGATTCTTCAGGATCAAGCTTTCTACACGTATATACTAAGGGTTCAACGGTTCTAGGTAAAAAAAATCACGCACTTGTGTTTTTACTCTGGTTGTGTTTTGTTGTTCTCAGTGAAGACGGTACGGGTGGAGAAGCAGGTCTGCAGAAATACACAGAGCACATTTATGTATTTATTCAGTGGTCCATATACAGCATGGAGAAACCAGCACTCTCGTGTGAAGAGCGAGAGAAAGCACATCCGACCTCGTCAATAGCAAATGTGCTTATAAAGATTCTCAATTTACTCAATTAACAGTTACAAAACATAAGACAAATAAGATAAATCAATTAAGTCGCAAAATATATGTCACGATTGTATGGCATAGGAAANCATAGTTTATACAGCATGGAGAAACCAGCACTCTCGTGTGAAGAGCAAGAGAAAGCACATCCGACCTCGTCAATAGCAAATGTGCTTATAAAGATTCTCAATTTACTCAATTAACAGTTACAAAACATAAGACAAATAAGATAAATCAATTAAGTAATTAAGATAAGATAAAATAAATAAAGTAAGTCGCAAAATATATGTCACGATTGTATGGCATAGGAAATAAAATTAAAAAGGAAAATATAGTTTCCTCACCGCTTACTCGCATCAGTGAATGAATTAAATGGGGAAAAATGTTACAGATTTTGCGAAATTTTAATTGAAAAAAATATTCAATTTGATAACATCACCTTTGCATACAGACCTCACTCTCTTTTTTTGTCTCTATCAAGACAAAAGATTATTGTGGAAAAGGAATCTTTAACGCAATTTTAGCTTTTCTTGAGCTTAGAATTGACCACCATTGATCAAATTAAACAAATCATCAAATACAAATCCCACAAGCTGCTTTCTGTATTTTTATAGCACTAAAATAATTCAGATATTTACAGATAGATACTCCAAAAACATAAAACAACAAATATAACTGATGATGGATCCTTTATGGTAAAACATGTGATATGGTACAACTACAGTGCAATACAAATAGTAAATAGTTTGTTACACTATAAGAAATAGTTTATGTAGTATATAATTTAATAAAATAGTCAATAATAAAGTATATAATATTGTCAATAAACAAACAGTATACAGCAAATAAAATAGTAATGAATAGAACATTTATATAATAGTATAATTACAATAATATAATATCATAATAATATATTGATAATAGCATAATAATACTACAATAAAAGCAATAGAATAAGTAGTATCATTTACAGAATATAGACAATAATATAACAGCACAACTATAACAGATAGATAATCTCAAGTGATATAATAATAATAGTATTGGTATCATAATAAATACAATAATATTTATAAATACAATGTAATATCAATTGCAGAATAATATAGACAATAAAAATAGTAAATTGAATAGTGACTAGTACAATAATAATATAGTATTGGTATAATAACAACAAAAGGCTATATATTTTCCATCAGTCTCTTGGAAATGGTGAGAGCAGTGCACTGCAGGCTCTCCTCAGCTCTCCTTGAGGTTTGTGCAGCCCTGGTTGCAACGGGCTGAAAAGGAAATAAAAATATAAACATATCACCCTTTAATGGCAAAATTTTAGATGTGTCAAGAAACTTCCCTTCTAGCTATACTTCCCACTCTCTCCTCAACTCGATGTNCCCAGCAGGTTGGGCAAACATTTAACCCAGCCACTGGGTTAAAACAACCCAATCGCTGGGTTTGTCCATTTTCAACCCAACTTGGGTTGTTTTTAACCCAGCATTTTTTAGAGTGTAGCGACATCGCTAGCTATTTTAGTCTGACTGACTCCGGTGGCCAACTCTGAACACAAACATGAAAATATAAGAAAGCAACATACATTTTGATGAAGTTCGTTAACATTATTCTTTATATATATTGTAATATTTGAACCAGCTACACTGCACCGCGGTCCATCTCGAATGATGACGCATCTATTGGTTAACATGGTTTGTTTAAAATAGCAACGTGGAAAATATAAGTTTTTAGTCATTTTCACGGATTCGTTTGAATGGGGATCATTTTGACAATGGTTTCGTCTGTACTTGGAAAACACAAAGGAAAAACTTTTCTGTTTTAACCATATGTAAACGCACCCTAGAGTTCAGATGATGTATGTTTCAGTCGATGGATGCGCAAAACGTTACAACAACGATAATCAAAAAGCGCGGACAAAACAGTCACTCTTTGTAAACTGTTCACTTCGAGTGCCGTATGCTCTAATGTCCTGTCATATACGCCGTCATCACACAGGTGTTGATAGCGCGCGAGCTATCTGTATCCTTTTCTCTCACTCATCCTCATGTATGCGGACGAGTGTGACGATGTATAAGTCATTTTATTAAACCCGGGGAAAATACGCCAGCTCTCGCCTCACGTGCATCATTTCCTCGAGCTCTAAACGTTTGTATTTCTGGGCAACAACATTTCAACTCTGCGCTACAAAAGTTACTGGTCATGTGATCAGTCACATGACAGGCAGACCCATACACATTTAAAGACATACACACATTCAAATAAGTAAGAGGAATAAAATGGCTAAGACAACATGTAACCCAATTAAATTCAAATATACATAAAACTATCATGATATATATATATTGAGCGGATAAAACACGTGTCTTATGTGACAGTGTCACAACTGTTTCATACGAGTGTGTTCAGAGTCATCTCTGTTTCCAACGAGTCATCATTGATTTCTTCTATAAGTGTGATTCATTGAATTTGAGGAAACTGACAGAGCTATATAGTCATATATAATTTTCTATTATTAAACTTGTATGTATATTTGTGTTTTATAAACACCACAACACAAGAATGCTGTTTGTAAAGAAGTTTATTTGAGCTGGTGTTGTTCAGTTACAGGTTATAAGATACTTTGTACTCAACTTTGAGTTTTTCTTTAAGAATAAACCATATTTCGTTTCATTAAGACATTATATATATACACTCACAATTTCTATTTTATTAGAAGGATAGCCCCTTGAGATGCGACATCTCATTTTCAAGGGGGTCCTAAGCAAAAACAAAAACAAAACAAACATACAAATAATAAAAAAAACAAACAAACAACAAAAACAAACAAACAAAAAAAACAAAAAACATGCTCAACTAGACCCTCACACCCACAACAAAATTACAGCAATCATATCATATATAAGCATGTAGATACACATACACAAACATCTAATCAACATAAGAGAACTTAAAAACATACACAAGCAATTTTAAGATTAGAAAATAAAAATGACCTAAAGCGATATAATGAAGTAACGGATCTCAAAAACAAGTATTTAAACAAGTAATTTGTAAAGATATGACTAGAAACAGGAGTAGAAGAAAGTATCCACACCACCAGAATCCCAAGATCCCATGAAATCAGCTGATGTGATTGTGCTTTACTTTGATGTTCTTTTATAAATAGTCAATATGATTTATGCCAAATCCTTGAATCATGATCTTCTAATGTCTAGTTGACTGTAAGTGTGTTTGATTGAACAGTCTGTGTTAAAAATATTGAGCCATTTTTCCAGAAGAGAATGACTGCAATTTTCAAATGTTTCTAAAAGCCACAGATGAAAACTCATTTTGATTTCATGGGGTCTTTAAAACATATATAGTGCACACTGGTATTTTATACTCTTAAATTAATTCAATTGTACTGATATAAGCACATTATCTGAAGAAAACAGTTTTTTGTTTGCCAGTAAAAAAAAAGAAAAGAAAAAGATGTGCCAGTCGTGAAAGAACAACACAAACGAATCCTTCACTCTTCATTTCTGGTGCAGATGAAGTTGAGTTTCTCAGTCTCAGGAAAGCTGATCCAGCGCTGATCTCCTCCAGACTGAACTGCTCCAGATCTCACTGCAGAATCACACTTATCTGAATCATCAATCGCCCAGTTCTGATAGCACACGGTCTGTCCGCTCACCCAGAACCAGAGGCCCACAGTGCAGGAGTGACGCAAACCCAACCACACCGCCTCAGTAGACGCCTGTTTAACCACATTCATCACCCGACGCTGAATCTCTTCTGAATGAACCGAGACCAGATCCACATGATTCTGTCTGCAGTATCTCAGAGCTTCAGACCACGTCAGATTCTCTTTGATCAGAATCAGTTTATCTGGACACAAAACAAACCACAAGCAGAAACTAGAGAGAGACTGATCAAAAACAACATGCAGAACAAACACTGTGGAGGAATTTGTCATGTCAGACATGTAGTGTGAACTTTAAGATATCTGAAGGTGATGGATGGATTGTGTGTGTTTGTGAGGATCTGCTCACCTTCATGACACACAAAAGGATATTTCTCATGCTCCCCGCAAGAGATGTCATTCCATTCTCTCGGAGCAGTATTAATGATCGCTACACAGTTTTCATTTCCAGGTTCATTAGACCTCCAGTATCTGAATGAGGAGTCACTCTGATCTGACCACTGCCATGAGTCTCTGAACAGACCGATCCAGACATTATCAGATATGTGACTATCATTGATGAACTTCTGAAGCTGTTGATTCTCATTCTGGTTCCTCACACTGACCAGATCAATGTGATTCTGTCTGCAGTAACTCTGAGCGTCTCTCCAATTCTTCATATGATTGACATAGACGGGTCCTGTGTTTACTTTAAGAAAAACAACAACAACAGCAATAATAATAGTAATAATAATAATAATTAAAGCTGCAAGCAGCATTTACCGGGGTTCAAGCCTTTAAGGCCTTTAATAATCACATATGCGTAAAAATATATTAAGCTTTATTTAGCAAGCATGTCACCACTTAAATCACAGATGAACAGCTATGATATATGCTAAACCAAACACAGAGAAAGAAAAGGCTTAAACAATAATACACATGCTTACACATACATACACACACCACTTATTGGTTCACTTTCATTCTGTGTCAAACCACTGTATCTGTTTTGTGTTTCAAGTATATTTTCCATGTTCACTACATTAATTAAACGTGCTTACACACACATTTTGTTGCAGATATGGATATTTGAAATCAATAATGAGGTAAGAAAATGCTTATTCCAGGTTTCCCCTTTAAAAATCATAATTTTCAGGCCTCAATGTAATTGTAATGTTATATTATTGCAAAAAAACATACGTCAGATGAACAAATGAAGAGGTAAACCTTGACAAAATGTGATTTGTAATGATATTATAATGATTTATATAGTTTAAAAGGGATATAACATGACAAAACCTTGAAAAAACCTTGAAATCTTGAACTATATTAGTGGCCTTCTACTGCCATCTGGTGGCAAATGACAATTTCAGGACATACAAAACATATGAACATTGTCATTCATCACATTTTTAACTGTTAGAGGTAGCTATTGTCCCGATCTCCATGAAATTGCTTGTTTAGAGTCATGTCACACGTCCTTGCTTATTTTCAGAAAGATCTGAGCATTCCTTGGAGAGATATATGGCTTTCAGGGACACTTGGTGAAGGCCACATTTTGAAATGACCTTTTTATATCCACTAATGCAAAAGTTCTACTTTGTTGTTTATTAATAATCAAAAAAAAAAAAAAGAGTCCAGAGAATTGTACTGGATTGGTTTTATTCAGACTGAGCAAAAAACCTGATTAGTATGCAAAAGTAGGTTTTTAAAATATTCTTGAATGAACGATTTGATTGACAAAATAAATGATGGGCAATGAAATGTTTACTCCAAGACTCCTTAAAGTTTCACATAATGTGGCACAATTGTCATTAATACTTTAACCGAAATTAAGTGATGTATTTTGACAAAATGTGATTGTAATCATTAATAGTGATTTTATCAAGTCTTAATATGCATTATAGAACAATATGACAAAATGACTACTCTAACCTGCAGGTGGCAGCAAAGGACCAGTCATTAGCCTACTTTCATTTTTAAAATGGTCTGTTTTTGGTTTTGTACATTTTCCATAACTGCATTAAACATGTTTACACACACATTGTTGTAGATATTTGAAATACATGATAGGTAAGAAAATTTTAGTGCAAGTCTCGTCTTTCTGACACCAGAATAATGAATGATGAATGGGAATTTGGTTTTTCGCTTATATATCGGGAACAGGACATCAGGCCCTGTGGAACGAGACCATCGCGGGGACAGTGAGCGTTGCGGTTCGGGAGTTACGCCTGGTCTAATGCATATTTTTTTGTGCTTATATCTCAAGAACGCCCTGGCCAAATTGCACCAATCTCGAATCGAATCTAGTCTGGAAAAGGGCCTTTCCAACGAGCCCTTACCTAAGGTCCTAGGAGGTCGGGCTCGGGAGTTACGGCCGTTTAAATTCGGGGGTCCCGCGAACTAGCGATCCGCGGGGGGGCGTCCCCGAGGCCTGCGATGGATGTGGCCGCTCAAGGGCCCGGAGGGGACCTTGCCATCTGAGTTTGAGCTCACGGGGACATTCGGTTCCTGAGTTAGAAGCAAAAATGTACCGGGATTGTGACGACAAATGGCGCCCGCTGGTTTTTGGCTAATATCTCGGCGAAAATTCAACAAAAATGCCTGAAATTCATAGTGTTGACAGAGTTCATATAGACGGTTCGAATGAGCCTAGTGCTGGCTGGATTGGTTGAGATTTAATTTATAAACATAGGGACATTGTCCTTTTTCATCATTGTAACATAACTTCTACAACTGTTGCCCAATCTCCACAAAATGCTTATGTAGAACCATATGTGACATATGCTCACTTATTTTCGTGAAGTTCCGAGTTTTCTTTTAGGATTTATAGGCTTTTGAGTATATTTTGCCACACCCATTTTCTGTTATAGCAACCCAAACGATAAAGTTAAATTTTTTTCGATAATTATTGATCTAGAGAGTCCAGAGAATTGTCCCGCATTGGTTTTGTTCCGATCGGGTGAAAAGGACTAGTTCGAAAAAAGTAGGTTTTTCACATAATAATGAATATTTTATGAACAATTTGATTGACAGCATTGGTTCTTGAGGCAAAGTTGTTCAGAATGAGGAGATCTATCAAATGATCTATTGTCTGTATGTGTGAAATGCCACATGATTACAGAGGCGTAAAACTAGTTAACGCCAACTAGTGGCCGATTTCTTTCAAAATTCTTACAGACCTCTAGGACCATGAGTCGAACATGCCCACCGAGTTTTGTTCCGATCGGCCTCCGTTAACCTTTTGTCTAATAGGTGCTCAAAATTCATTGGCCAATGGCGGCCATGTTTTTTGAGATACGCCAATGTCTTCATAGACCATCATGCCCCCTTGGACCAAGACACTGCATGCCAAATTTCAAGTCGATCGGACTAACGGTTGCGTCGTTACAAGTTATAGCGCCACCTCGACGCAATTGTTTTTTATCGTGACCAAAGAATGAGCCCATACATATGTGTACCGAGTTTGGTGCAAATATCTCATTTCGTTCTCGAGTTATAGCCATTTTAGTAAAAGTGGCTCCGCCCACATCGTACATTTTGGCGTCCCTTAACGACTCTGAATCAAAATTTCAACTTTTTTTTCGTTAATTATTGATATTCAGACTCCAGAGAACATTCCTGCACTGGTTTGGTTCTGATTGGGCGAAAAACCTAGGACTAGTTTGCAAAAGTAGGTTTCGGACAAAATTCAAAATGGTGGAAAATTTTTCCAGGCGCAAATAAAATCGGAGATATATGTTTTGTCCATCTTGAGCCAAGGATTCCACTGACACTTGATTCTAGGACAAACGGTCTAGGAGTTATTAGCGATTTTCAACTTTTGGTCGCTGTAGCACCACCTATTGGCCGACTGGGGTCATACTCTGTCATCCTCTCCTCGATTTCTGTCCTATCATCTGACAAAGTATCAAGTCTCTAGGCCTTACGGTTTGGGCTGCACGATCAGTTTTACGGCAGAAGAAAAATAATAAAAAATCTGAGCAATTACAATAGGGTTTCAGCGCTATGTGCTTGAACCCCTAATAATAATAAAAGGTCATTATTCTCACACTGTTTTATGGTTTGATGAACAGGAGCAGCAGTGGAAACATCAGAAACACGTGTCATTCAAAGACTGTTTCTACAGCTGATGATATATTGAATCTTCTCAATATCTTCAGGATTATTTTAAAGATTTAACATGAAGTAACATTTGTGATCATCATGATGATTTTAAAAAGTAACATAATAATATTGATAATAGCAACACCTACAGGTGAACAGAATGAGTGTTAGTTTAAACTGTCATCAGGTGGAAAGAGTCCTGAAAAAATATAATCAAGTAAAATTAACATTCTTTTACAAAAATGTAGTGTGAGTAGAGAAAAAAATACTTTTTTAAAAAACCCTAATTGAGTAAAAGAGTATCTTATTTAAAAGTCTCATAATGAAGTGAATGAATGAATGAATGAATGAGGCATTTATATAGCGCTTTCATATGTACAACTGTACACCCAAAGCGCTTTACAATCATATCAGGGGTCTCTCCTCATCCACCACCAGTGTGCAGAATCCACTTGGATGATGCGACGGCAGCCACAGTACAACGGCGCCAGTGCGCTCACCACACACCAGCTGTAGGTGGAGAGGAGAGAGAGTGAAAGAGCCAATTTAAATGGATGGGGATTATTTAGGAGGCCGTGATTGGTATGGCCCTATGGAGGGAATTTGGCCAGGACACCGGGGTTACACCCCTACTCTTTACGAGAAGTGCCATGGGATTTTTAATGACCACAGAGAGTCAGGACCTCGGTTTTAACGTCTCATCCGAAGGACGGTGCTTGTTACAGTACAGTGTCCCCGTCACTATACTGGGGCATTAGGACCCACACAGACCTCAGGGTGAGCACCCCCTGCTGGCCTCACTAACACCTCTTCCAGCAGCTCCCTGGTTTTCCCAGGAGGTCTCCCATCCAGGTACTAACCAGGCTCAGCCCCGCTTAGCTTCAGTGGGCAACCAGTCTTGGGCTACAGGGTGATATGGCTGCTGGCGTGAAAACTGAGCTGTGGATTCGACCCGCTAATAATAAACACTGAACACTGTTATTGAAAATGAAGAAAAGAGTGTAATTCACATTATCTTTGATTTTTGTAAAAGAGAATGAAGAATATCATCCTACAGTTTTAATTTTGACTGCCAAAACATCACAGAGCGTTTATTACAGAGAAGAAAAGATGAAAAGTTTTCGTTTAAATCATAATGTATGAAAATAAATTAATAAACACAGAGATCTATTGTTGTACATGAAATGTCAAAGTTCAGAACAATGCAAAGAATACAAAATAAATAAATAAAAACTCATATAGTTCATCATCACACACCAGAGGTGGTTTTAAAGAGAGAGAGATAAAGCCCATTTATCTCCAAAATGCCAGTTTTAGCATTAAAGAAATGAGAATCACTAATATTATCACAGTTTTCCTCACCTAATGCACATTGCACTGGATAAGATAGTGAGCGAACACAAACTACACTGTAATTCATCCATTGAATGAAAACTGACAAGAAAACTATAATTACAGGAGTGAATGTCATGAGCCAGGTTTGATTGCTCTTGTTTTGGGGTGTCTTTTATCCCTCTATCATTCATCTTTCATTGGTTCCAGCTGTTCCCTGTTACCTCTGGCGTTCGCGCTCTCGTGCACGCACCTGTTCTGTGTCTTCGCGCTGATTGCGCTGCCTACTTCTCCCTGTTCTTTGTCCTTGTTTGTGTCCGGGAATTGTTGTATGAGTGTGACGTGCTTCTCGCTCTCTTGCTTGACGAAATTTGTGTGTGTACATTAACTAACTACATTAGGAAGAAGCTAATGAGTGTCCTCTGCTGCTATCTAATGGTTATAGTGCTCATTTCAGTGTGTCTTTTTCATTTTAAACGTCTTTGTTTTCCACTAGAGGACAGAAATCATCCACTAAACTTAAGCATATGCCATTCATTTTCCATATCTCCTTGAATGAAAATGAGAAACGTTGACTAGATCATCTTTAAACTGAATTTACGATTACTATACAATTACTATAGAGGTACAATAATAATAATTATAATAATAAAGTTGTTTAAATAGCATGCTATATGTGTTTAAAATCTTATAGGCCCAGTTTCACAAACAGGGCTGAGACTAAACCAGGATTAGGCCTCAGTTTAATTAGGGCATTTAAGTAGCTTTTATAAACATGCCCTAGTGTTAAAACAGCTACAATATGCATTTTAGACTGGGACTAGCTTAAGCCTTTATATTAAGCCAGATATTGTCTGGTGTCCAAACATCAAGTGTGCACCATAGACTGAAGGTCCGGATTGTTCAGACCTCCACAATTGAAGATAAAAGAGTTTAGATTCATTTGCTGCATTTTTCAGATATCTGAAAAGGAGGAATGTCTGAACCACTGTCTAAGGGAAATTAAACAGGAAGTGTTTGTCTGAACTCACAACAGGTTTTGTCAGAGAACGCAAAAGATTTGAAAAATATTTCTTTCTCCCATCCTAATTTTTTTTTCCACCACCATGTCCCTTTAGGGGCTCTGTACGAATGACATAAATCCGTTAGGTAACATAATTAGTCTACCTAAAAAAAAATTATGATAATAATTTAATTCTGATAAATCTGATTGCATATGCACCTGCATCACACGTCATCAGAGCGTTCCATAAGGTTATACAGAGTTAGACAGACTTCAGTCACCGAGAGCCAAAAACAAACAGCAGCGCCTTTAACAGTTCCTCCTGAACCAAAACAATGAGCTCCTGCTGCGTTCACTCCATGAGTAACTATAATTATGAGATGGAAACCCGTGAGGTTCTACCTGAAGCGTTTCTATTTCAACACAATCAACACCAAAATAAATCTGCAGCAGTCAGGTGGAACAAGTAAAGCTCTGTAAGTTGTCTGTGTTCATTATTATTGTAATGTTCTGTGCTTTGAGCAATAACATTTCTAACTGGGGTGATCTCACATTGTGACCACAGTATGAGCACACAGTGAGAGCGCTGTGAGGTTACACTTTTACATCACTGAGAGACAAACTGTTAACTGGGTGTGATGTTGGTGGTGCTGACCCTTTGTGATGAAGATATTAAACATTAAGGCATCAGTTGAAGCGTGTTTTTCTAATCAGAAGTAAATGTTCTGGAGTCGTTATATTTGGTATATGGTGCATCTATAAATTAATGGTTGTAATTTTAAATAGTTGAACTCACTGTTGTTGCAGATGAAATGACGAGATTCACTACATGACAAATCATTCCATTCTCCATTCTTCATCACAGCACACTCGTGTCCGTTATTTGGTTGTCCAGTAGTCCAGTTCCGATAGAGCACAGGATCACCTGAAGACCAGTGCCATTCATCAACACTCGCCTTCTTCAGCCCAATCCAGACATACGAATCCCCAATCATACTCTTCACCTCGTTCATGTCGTTCATGTTGTCAACGGTGGCCAGATCTGTGTAATTCTCTCTGCAGTATCTCTGAGCTTCAGTCCAGGTCTTCCTCACGTTTATAAAGTGATACTGACGCTGAACACATTCAGATACGGAGCAGAGAGCTGTGAAAGAGAGGGTTTGATTTAATGCTTTTCATAACAGAGTCAAACCTGATGAAACTATAAACCATCAATAAAACAACAAACACACTCACCAATGAGAAGAAGAATGAAATATAGAGTTTGCTCCATTTCTGAGGAAGAAACACATTGAAAAACTCAGATAATCCCATATTTATCTTGGAGTAAAACATGATCATGTGATTTAAAAAATAGCAGAAAAACAAAATTCACAATCATTCAGACAATATGAACATCTCAAAGTCTAGTTGTGTTTGAAGAATGAACATGTGAGTTGTTCTTACTTTAGAGGTCGTGTGTTTCTGTCCTGAGTCTGATGTTTCTGTCTGCAGCTTTAAACAGTGTGATTATTATATCTGCTCTAATACCTCTTTCAGAACATCATTTCACATCATTTGTTTATTTCTCAAAAACCCCCATATCATATTCACTTCCTCTATATTTGTGTATTTGTCCATCTCTGTCCCTTTGTTTGCATGTTGACGTCTGTGTCAGTCAGTATTAGTTTATATTAATATGAAACTCAAACAATTATATTAACTTTTTACATTTTAACACATTACACTTTTAGATCACTGTGAAATAAATTGTTGACTGGGTATGAGCGCAGGATCACCTGAAGACACGATTTATATTTTAACATTCACAAATAAACAGCTGTTTAAATGATATTGCTGGACTGCATAACTCGTGTTTTATCCCTCTCATCTTCATGTATGGGACTGTTCACACACACTTACGCTTGACCATCCCTTACGGAACAATTCCTTTTGCTTTTGGGTTTTTTGGGAAAAAAGTAGAAACTATTTTGCTCATTGTATTACAATTAAGTTCGTTCGTGGGGAAGGAAGAATACAGGGTCGACGAACAACTGCTGACTGAGTTTTTATTAATGGCCACACGGCTCAACAGAAAACACTGTATAATGCACGACAACAAAATAAACAATCCACAATGGGCTTCACTCCAGGTTCAGTTCAGATAATCCACAAAGGGTTTCACTCCAGGTCCAGTTCAGATAATCCACAAAGGGCTTCACTCCATATAGGTTGTCATGTCTCAGTCAGCAGTTCCCCTCTCTCTCACACACTCCTGCTTCTCACGGCGTTTTATCCTGTCTCCGCGCCAATCACTGGAAAGAGAAACAGGTGTTCGTGATTTACATTCACCCCACTCATTCACCAAGCGTCTCCTGACGCTCTCTCCCGCTGCAGACCTCGCTGAACCCCCCCCCATTTCTGGAGAGGAAATCGGCCACAGCCATCTGAGCACCCGGCCTGTGGACCACCTTGAACTTAAAAGGCTGTAAAGCAGATACCAACGAGTGATCCGCGCGTTGGTATCCTTCATGCGGTGGAGCCACTGCAGAGGAGCGTGGTCCGAACAGAGGGTGAATTCCCGTCCCAGGAGATAATAGCGGAGGGTGAGAACAGCCCACCTGATGGCCAAACACTCCTTCTCCACGGTGCTGTACTTAGCTTCCCTCTTAGAGAGCTTACGGCTAATGTACAGCACTACAGCTTGGAAAAGCATTTCCCTGCGGCTCTTTGGAACTAACAATTGGGTTGTATCTTCCTTTGTTTGAGTGTCTTGGGTCACTCGATACAACCTATCTTTTATAATCACGAAATAAGGATAAGTAAGCGGACGTCCAGGATGGAGAGGCTGACCATCGATAACACTGACCCTTTCGAACGCATGTTTCAGCGTGTCATCGTGAGACTGCTCCAGGGGAAAATCATCGTGCTCCGGAAGAAACAGTCTTCCGGATTCGCTCGGTTCCCCTGAAGCTGAACTCACTGGTCCCTGATCAGTCTCTCCGACCTGAACCCGCGCCTGCTTACCTCTCGTCTTTTCCCCCCAAGAGGCATCCGAGCATAAACCCCTCAATAATTTATTAAACGCAGGCCAATTCGTTCCCAGAATTATCGGATGCCGGAGGTGCGGATTAACTGCCACCTCAACATTATGCTTTTGTCCCCTAAATTTAATTATGACGGGCATTAGCGGATATTTCACCACCTCCCCGTGCACACACCGAACCCCAACCATGCGGCCTGTATCCAATGCCCCAGGTGACATCAGGCTTTGATGAACCGAGGTTTGGTTGCAGCCTGAGTCCACCAAAGCCTGATAGGTACCCCCCTTGATACTCACAGGTATTTGGTACCTGCCATGTGGTCCTCCGCCAGCTGGATGGCTGAGTCCAGCGACGTGGGGCGGTGGCACTGGACCCACTCGGCTGTTTTCTTTGAGAGCCGAGTGACGAACTGCTCCAGCACCGCGCGATCGATGACCAGATCCACGTCGCTTCCCTCAGCCAGTAACCATTTGCGGCACGAGTCCCGGAGCTGTTGGGCCATCACGAAGGGCCGGCCGGACTCACCCAGGTCCAGGGAACGGAAGCGCTGTCTGTGCTGCTCTGGGGTCCGACCGACCCGCTGGATGATGGCCTGCCGTAGATCGTCAAAGACCAGGAGGTTCTGAACTGGCAGCTGCTGTGCCGCCACCTGTGATTCACCTGAGAGCAGCGGGACCAGCCTCATTGACCACTGGTCCCGCTGCCAACCACTCGCCTCGGCGGACCTCTCAAAGAGGTCGAGAAACACTTCGGGGTCGTCCAGAGGACCCATTTTGTTCAGGGGCAGGTGGACAGGCACAGCCGGCTGCCCGATGGTCTCCGTGGGAACCTCCCGGTCCAACCAGCTCCGGAACCTCTCGCGGTCCTCCTGCTGGGTCTGTACGATGGCTTGGAAACAGCGTTCTTGGTCGTTGCGAAGATCCAGCAGGGCCTGATGTTGCTCGCTATGCAGGACCACGAGGGTTGCGATGATGTCCGCAAATGGGGTGGAGGACGATGATTGCATGGCAGCGGCCACCCTTCTTCCTTCCCGGGTTTCGGCACCAGTGTAGTACAATTAAGTTCGTTCGTGGGGAAGGAAGAAGACAGGGTCGACAAACAACTGCTGACTGAGTTTTTATTAATGGCCACACGGCTCAACAGAAAACACTGTGCAATGCACGACAACAAAATAAACAATCCACAATGGGCTTCACTCCAGGTTCAGTTCAGATAATCCACAAAGGGCTTCACTCCAGGTCCAGTTCAGATAATCCACAAAGGACTTCACTCCATATAGGTTGTCATGTCTCAGTCAGCAGTTCCCCTCTCTCTCACACACTCCTGCTTCTCACGGCGTTTTATCCTGTCTCCGCGCCAATCACTGGAACGAGAAACAGGTGTTCGTGATTTACATTCACCCCACTCATTCACCAAGCGTCTCCTGACGCTCTCTCCCGCTGCAGACCTCGCTGAACCACGCCCCCCTCGCCACACTCATGTATAGGCTTCTTCATTTTCCTGTCCTGAGAGCTGAGACCCCTCACATTCACAAGACAAGATAAAGACTCTGTCCAGTCTGCATTAAAGTGCTCATATCATGCATTTATTCCCCTGACATCCATTTATAATGTTAGTAAGTGTTGTTGGACTCATCTTTTTCTGTTTCTTCGTATTTTCTCTGTCTGAATACTTGATTGGGATTGACCGGAATGTGTTCATTAAACCATTGTTACATAGTTTTAGAATTAGTCTTATTTAGAAAATTCTTATTTTGTTTCATTTCATCCATAATTCAACGGACGGTCTACCAGTGGCAGTGTTTCACAAAATCCAAGGGTATATGGCATGATTCCTTCTAGACATACAACATCATTCCTGAGTAATCCTATTATATCTAAAAGAAAATGTGGGCAAAAATCTATGGGATCAGATTCCCGCCAATAGTATTGCGGTCACGGATCAAAAAATACTAAGCGTGAATAAA
Organism: Anabarilius grahami; assembly: GCA_003731715.1. Lineage (NCBI taxonomy): Eukaryota > Metazoa > Chordata > Actinopteri > Cypriniformes > Xenocyprididae > Anabarilius > Anabarilius grahami. The sequence goes on along the minus strand of RJVU01053588.1, from coordinate 187,303 downwards.
AAAATTAAAAAACACATGTAAAAATATATAGCAAAAACCAGCTGTGATGGTTATCTTCTCCTGTATGAGTGAGAGCATCAGTAGCCATGAGTCGCATTGAAGTGATGTCATCTCCCTCCCTTTGATTGATTGGCTAGAGGAGGAACTGTCAATCTAGAACTAGTGGACCAATGGTGGCGCTTAAGCCCGGCCTAATTTACATGAAACTCGAACTGCAATATTTGGAAACGCAAGAGCAAAACGTAGAAAGAAGAGCAAAGAGAAAAACAGCCCAAGCGCACAAAAGAGTAAAATATGAGCAGAAAATGTAAGAGAGCAGAAAGAAAAGAGTAATAAAAGCAAGGAAAACAACTTTTAAGAACGCATAAACACAAGTTTAAGATTTGTGCAATATAATTTTTAATGTGTTTAAAATTTTGATTCATGCTTGTTATTTTTTTTTATGTGCTTTTAATTTTTCGATTTACGCTTATTATATTTTGATCTGTGACCACGTTCTTTGCCAATCCGATCATTTTGCATTATTTTTTTAAGTTTTTGCTATATATTTTTACATGTGTTTTTAAATTTTTGATTCACGCTTATTATTTTTTGATCCGTGACCGCAATACTATTGGCGGGAATCTGATCCCATAAAAATCCACCATACTAAAAGAATGCAATCGTAATGCACAGACTTAACATTACAAATCAATACAAAATATGAAACAGTTCTGTAAGCCTACAACGTGTCCTAACCAAACATGATGCGACACGTGAGAAAATGTATCTTTTCCATGTTTTTTTAACGGTGATTCGCGATGATTCTATTTTACAAACAGTTTCTATTTCTGGGGCGTTGCATCTGAAACAACATACAGAATAGGACAATGATAATCTCAGGTGCAGATTATGTGCTTTGTTTAATGTTAAAATTATTTAGAGTTTGAGTATAATTTTTCGTGACCTTTATAGACAGCCTACTGAAGCAACATGGATAAGCTAATTCAACTCAGATCTTAAAAATAAAAGACAACAATGTTCAAACTGTTGACGCTGTTCAAGGTGAACAAACCAGTGAAAAAAAAAAGTTTCAGTCACTCGTGAATGTCAGTATTTTTAATCATGTTAAAATGGTGTAAGATTGATCAATTTGATAATGTACTTATCCATTTAAGCCCTGGGTATCTATGCACACAGTCGAACGCACAGCCTTGCAAAATATACTTCTTTCGACTCGTACACATACACAGAATATCAACGCATAAGCAGTTTTGAGCAATCTCACACCACGAGTTACAACCCATGTAAACATCTTTGCATTCTTTCATACTAGAGTTGTACAAATGAGGGTACTTTCTAACCTCTTCACACAATCTCTCGTCTGTATAGGCCTCCATTGATTGGGAAGAGTTAAATAATCATAATGACACACGCAATTGAGGGATTTTTTTGTTGAATTGGGTCAAAACCCAAGATTGTTGGGGAGGGCTTAAAATCTTCAGGTGTCTGGTCAGCCTTAAGGCCCCAAAATACTTCAAGAGAAGTTCTTTTTCGTTTAGGGGGAAAACAAAGTTTGAAATACGTGAGCAGCGACATACTGTAATCGAACATCTGACGCCGCCCACACTGCTGAGAGCGACGGTTAGATGAATATGTAAAAATGTTGCACGCTTTCCTCTCAGTAACAAAATAAACACGACATTAAGAAACTAGCAAGGATTTTTTAACATGGATATGTTTGTTTGCACAAGCTCTGTAATTCAGCACTCCAGTAAAGTCACGCTTCGTTTATATTATAACACTTTATAAAATAGTGTTCATGTTTTCACTCATGGACGTCTGACTTCTACGGACTCGAGAGGAGAAATGAACTGCAAAAGATTTTCCAAGTGAAAGAAGGCGGAGCCTCAGCGTACACGTACCTTACGTAATGGCCATGGACCAAAATGTTTACCAAGCTGTTTCGTACTTCCAAAATGAACTCCAAACAAACTTCGTTTCGGCCTGATTTGTTTAGAAATTACATCACATCAGTTCGTTCTTCCATTTCGTTTGAAATATATCGGGGCCTTTCGCTGGGCTTTTGACCCTTGACTTTTTCACATTCGTTTTTTTCTGGCTGCTGTAACAGAATGAAAAAAACTCATTTGTTATGGAAAAAAGCAGAGAGGAAAGCTGATCAGGTGATGATTATGTATTGATGATGACATAATCATCATGTAGACCTGATTCACTGATCTCATCCATTGTTTAATCCTTCATCACAAGTATGTTGCAGGATTAATAGATGTGAACTCCACATTACCAGCACTGTGAAACTACAACAAGATCTTCTAACTCATCATTCACACACAAAAGAAGTTTAAAACTGCAGCATTATTAAGACACAAACAGACATCAAGAACAATGATGACGACTGAACATCACAAAACAGGCTACAAAAAATGTATTCATGCTGAAATGCATGCTGGGACTTGGTACTATATATGGTTGCACCAAGCAGGCATTGCGGCATTAAACTTTGTGTTTATTATCACCATTGTGAAGATTCATACGCTGATTCGTGATGTCTGTGTTCCTCACTAATGTTAAATCATCACTTAATTATTTAATTAACTGTAACACTGCTTCAGTGTTAGTTTTTAACACTCTGTAGAGAGGATCCCAGGAGACACAGAGCAGTGTTATTTAACACCGGGGATTTTCCATGATAAGGAAATACAACATACAAACAAACTCTCCATTCTCTAGCACATTCAAATGAACGTTTCCATGACGAACACAGAGGGAAATATGTGGACAAACATGTGAACAAGGAAGAAAAATAAAGTAGAGTAATACACAAATGATGCACAGCAAAATCCCCAGTGTTAAAAATAACTCAGTGTTCGTGTGTGTCCACACTACAGGGTGTTGAAATAACACTGAAACAGTGCTGAAGTTAATGAGATAATTAATTAAGTGATGATTGACCATTATGCCAAGTTTACACTACAGGACTTTAAACGTCGGCAGATCGCTGTTCTGTTCAGACTATGTGACATGCTGTGGAGTCGTTGTGGAGTTCACACTACGTGACACTACGTAATTGATCCGCAACAGGAGGTTACACACTACACGAGCTGACGACAACTGTCACCCAACGACTTTATTTGAAAGTGCACATTGGGAAGAATTTAGATTCAATTTTGAATTAAATTTAATTAAAATTAAAATAACATTATATTAAAAGTTTAAAACATTCTGGCTGACCTCCCAGAGTTAAGGCGACCGTTACATACTGTTCAGTTTCTCGCACAAACCGATCGTTTCGTGTCTTAGGACATCAATGTGTCGTCACGAGCCGCAGGGTTTAATTTGGATTTGTCTGTGCAGGTTTTTTTGACTCTTATAGATTTTGTTCCAATTGACACGCATTATACGACTGACAGACGGTAACGATTGGAGTTAAAAATCATCATTTGTGTTCTACTGAAGAAACAAAGTCACCTACATCTTGGATGCCCTGGGGGTAAGCAGATAAACATCACATTTTCACTTTTGGGTGAACTATCCCTAACATAAAAATATAACACAATACAGAAATATATGACATTTACATTTTTTTAAATTTAAATGCTTATCATTAACATTAACGAATGACTGGCATGCGTCTTTACAATATAATTTGTATGTTGTACAAAATACTAATAATTTTGAATTTGTGCTCAAATAACATAACACAATTCTCTGGTATGGTCTAGAGGACTTGGAATGTATGTGCTGTTTTTATGGTTCCTTTGGTTATAGTGTTTGTCCTTTAGGGAGCTTGATCTGTCATTTTATGGAATAGATTTATCCAAAATGTATTCCTGTGATCAAAGCTGAATTTTCAGCATCATTACTCCAATCTTCAGTGTCACATGATCCTTCAGAAATCATTCTAATAGGATTATTTGATGCTCAAGTTATTATCAGTGTTGAAAACAGTCATGCTGCTTCAGATTTTTGTGGAAAACATGAAACTGTAAGTGACAGTAAAGACATTTATAATTATTACAAATGATTTGTATTTCAAATAAATGCTGTTCGTGTGAACTTTTTATTCATTGAATAATCCTTAAATCCTTTAAATAAAAGTAGACCTATCACAGTTTCCACAAAGATATTAATACGTGAAAATACATCAAGCTTTATACACATATATACGGAGGATTTGTGAGTTCAGTCTGACTGAGATCTGTTGACATCGAATTGTTTTAAGGAAAAGTGCACCAACGGTTCATGGCCATTCAAGTGTTTCAGAGACTGAGTTTGGGGTTCTCTTATATTATTTTAAGTGTTTAATATCTGTTTTTACTCATTTAAACAAAAGTGGAGAAGATAATTGACCTTTGTAGCAAGAGAACTGATTATCAACAACTCTGATGGAGGGACACGAGTCAATTTAAGAGTCATTTGATTACCACAGAGTCAGTTTAAGAGTCACTGTTTCATACGAGTGTGTTCAGAGTCATCTCTGTTTCCAACGAGTCATAACTGATTTCTTCTATAAGTGTGATTCGTTGTATTTGAGGAAACTGACATTCTCTTAGTTCAGCTATATGTATCATTGTATTTTTGGGGTCTCGTACAGTGCTGAACTATTGGACTATATCATACTGTGTGTAGTGCATTGTGATTTTTCCCTTAACAATTTTTGTTTCTTCCACTGTGTTAATTGATATAAATTATTCATATATTTATATTTATATATAACACATGAGAGTATAGGTTTATTAATTGGAGGCACAGCACTATATAACAAATTGTTCTTGTGTATCTAATTTTCAGGAAAGCACCAGTCGTTATCTTTGTATCTACATCTGGGACAGCAGGGCTCCTGTCAGGACATTATATGAGTGAACCCGGCTGGAGAGGGTTACATAATAAGGCAATATTGGGGAATGTTTATTAATGGCCAATCATTGAAGACCAAACACAATAAATCTGAACATTGAGAAAATAAAAAATAAATATTTGAGCTGGTAAAGTTGCCTGTTGCTCTTCAAATCTGGCATGTGGCACTTGGAATAACAGTGATATTTTTCTGCAGTGTTACTTTAACACTTTTTAGAGAGGAACATATGAACTCTGAGCTGATTTAACTCTGGGGATTTTACTGTGTAGAGTTGATGATTAAAAAATCATTTTAAAGAATGTTTATGTCATTCAGCATTTCTATTATTAAAATTGTATGTATATTTGTGTTTTATAAACATCACAACACAAGAATGCTGTTTGTAAATACGTTTATTTCAGCTGGTGTTGTTGAATTACAGGTTACATGAAACTTTATACTCAACTTTTAGTTTTTCTTTAAGAATAAACCATATTTCATTTCACTAAGACATATAGATGCTCACAGTCATTTTAAACAAGTAATTTGTAAAGATATGACTAGAAACAGGAGTAGAAGAAAGTATCCACACCACCAGAATCCCAAGATCCCATGAAATCAGCTGATGTGATTGTGCTTTACTTTGATTTTCTTTTAAATAGTCAATATGATTTATGCCAAATCCTTGAATCATGATCTTCTAATGTCTAGTTGACTGTAAGTGTGTTTGATTGAACAGTCTGTGTTAAAAATATTGAGCCATTTTTCCAGAAGAGAATGACTGCAATTTTCAAATGTTTCTAAAAGCCACAGATGAAAACTCATTTTGATTTCATGGGGTCTTTAAAACATATATAGTGCACACTGGTATTTTATACTCTTAAATTAATGTCATTGTACTGATATAAGCACATTATCTGAAGAAAACAGTTTTTTGTTTGCCAGTAAAAAAAAAAAAGAAAAAGATGTGCCAGTCGTGAAAGAACAGCACAAACGAATCCTTCACTCTTCATTTCTGGTGCAGATGAAGTTGAGTCTGTCAGTCTCAGGAAAGCTGATCCAGCGCTGATCTCCTCCAGACTGAACTGCTCCAGATCTCACTGCAGACTCACACTTATCTGAATCATCAATCGCCCAGTTCTGATAGCACACGGTCTGTCCGCTCACCCAGAACCAGAGGCCCACAGTGCAGGAGTGACGCAAACCCAACCACACCTCCTCAGTAGACGCCTGTTTAACCACATTCATCACACGACGCTGAATCTCTTCTGAATGAACCGAGACCAGATCCACATGATTCTGTCTGCAGTATCTCAGAGCTTCAGACCACGTCAGATTCTCTCTGATCAGAATCAGTTTATCTGGACACAAAACAAACCACAAGCAGAAACTAGAGAGAGACTGATCAAAAACAACATGCAGAACAAACACTGTGGAGGAATTTGTCATGTCAGACATGTAGTGTGAACTTTAAAGGGTTAGTTCACCCCAAAATGAAATTTCTGTCATTAATTACTCATCCTCATGTCGTTCCAAACTCATAAGACTTTAATTCATCTTCAGAACACAAATGAAGATATTTTTGATGACAAAATTTCCTTCCATTGACTGCTTTCGTAACTTAATTCACACTTCAAAAACTCCATAAAGCAATCGGAAAACTAATCCATATGAATTGAGTGTGTTATAATTTTGTCCATATAATTTTGTGTGTTATACATGTTAGTTTGAGCTTCTGTTTATGTTCACTGATCAATGTTTACATGCGAGTAAAAGACTAAATTAAATCTCTTCATCATATAAAGTGATCGATTCTCTTCAGACTTTTCAGTTTTTGAAACGTTAATGTGGAAGTTACATAAGCAATCAATGGAAGTAAATCTGACAGCATTCTGTCATCAAAATTATCTTCATTTGTGTTCTGAAGATGAACAAAAGTTTTACAGGTTTGGAATGACATGAGGATGAGTAATTAATGATATAAATTTAATTTTGGGGTGAACTAACCCTTTAAGATATCTGGAGGTGATGGATGGGTTGTGTGTGTTTGTGAGGATCTGCTCACCTTCATGACACACGAAAGGATTTTGATTACTGCAAGGGACGTCATTCCAATCTCTCGGAGCGAGATGAATGATCGCTGCACAGTTTCCATCATTACTAGGTTCATCAGACCTCCAGTATCTGAATGAGGAGTTACTCTGATCTGACCACTGCCATGAGTCTCTGAACAGACCGATCCAGACATCACCAGATATGTGACTATCATTGATGAACTTCTGAACCTGTTGACTCTCATTCTGGTTCCTCACACTGACCAGATCAATGTGATTCTGTCTGCAGTAACTCTGAGCGTCTCTCCACTTCATCGTCTGATTGACAAAGACGAGTCCTGTGTTCACTTTAAGAAAAACAATATATATAAAAAAAGTTCATTATTCTTATGCTGTTTTATGGTTTGATGAACAGGAGCAGCAGTGGAAACATCAGAAACACGTGTCATTCAAAGACTGTTTCTACAGCTGATGATATATTGAATCTTCTCAATATCTTCAGGATTATTTTAAAGATTTAACATGAAGTAACATTTGTGAACATCACGATTTTAACAGCGACACCTACAGGTGAACAGAATGAGTGTAAGTTTAAACCTGTCATCAGGGTAGAAAGAGTACTGAAAAAATATAATCAAGTTAAAGTAGCATTACTTTCCAAAAAATGTAGTGTGAGTAGAAAAAAAATAACTTTCAAAGTCTCATGATGAAGTGAGAACTGAGCTGTGGATTCGACCCGCTTGTAATAAACACTGAACACTGTTATTAACAATGAAGAAAACAGTGTAATTACTGTAATTCGCATTATCTTTGATTGTTTGTAAAAGAGAATGAAGAATATCATCCAACAGTTTTAATTTTTACTGACAACTTTTTTATAATAAATCAAAACAACACGGAAAGATTATTACAGAGATGAAAAGATGAATGTTATTTTCAGTGCATTCATCACCATTAAATCATAATGTATGAAAATAAATTGATTTAAAATTATTTATAAGTCTTTAATAAACACTGAGAGATCTATTGTTGAACATAAAATATCAACGTTCAGAACAGTGCAAAGAATACAAATAATTTATACACAAATAATTTTCCATTTTTTGGAAAGTAATGCTACTTTAACTTGATTATATTTTTTTCAGTAGTCTTTCTACTCTTTAATTTAGTAATAATTTATCTCTGATCTGTTTTACTCGTTTGGAATACAGTGAGTCAATTAATTCATTTACTTTATTATTTTTGTGGTGGTTTTGTAATCTGGTTTAAAATCTAATTGACCTTCTACTTGATGAAGAGAACATCTGCAAACAGTTTATCAGTATACATAAGGATTGTGTTTTGTTCTTTTTACACATTTCTTTTTATTTTTATTATTATTTTACACATAGCCTAAATTTTATTTATAGATTTTTCTCACTTAAGATATGCAAATGTATGGAGCCCCTAAAGGGACATGGTGGTGGAAAAATTTGGGATGGGAGGAAAAAAATACTTTTCAATTCTTTTGTGTTCTCTGACAAAACCTGTTGTGAGTTCAGACAAACACTTCCTGTTTAATTTCCCTCAGGCAGTGGTTCAGACAGCTCTGTACGTGAACAATGGAGCAGTTAATAGAGTTTGATTCTGAACTGAGACTTAAATATAAAGAAATATGTTCAGTTTTTAGTTCAAGACACGGTTTGACGTCAGTGAAAGACACCTGAACGGATAAGTTCAGTGAAGTTGGCAACATATTCACAGATTTGAATTTCCTGGATCAATAACTCGTGAGCTAAACTTTGTTAAAACACAATAACATCTCTTTACAATCATAGACAACGAGCTACAACCTAATTTTCCTCAAAACGAGTCTTCCTCCACACTGTAAATACACTGATCTCTGTGTGCAGGAGCTGAAGGGACCGTCTGCAAAGTGCAAAACCTGAAAAGTGTTACTACAAAAATAGTCAATAACTTCAATGTTGAACACTTTACTGTCACCAAATTCAGTTCACACATCACTGATGGTTATACTACAACAGTTGGTTTGGAAAAATGTCTTTTTGCATAATTTATCATTTTTTTAATGAAAAATATTCAATAAATTCACTAACACTGTAGTGTCACAATTCCATTCACAGATCATTGCTTTCCTCACTTAGTTTGATAAAAATGTGCTTTTTTTTAAATATTTTTTTCCTAATAACAGTGAAGCTATTGATTAATAAAAATATAAATAAAATAAAATAATATTATAGATAATGTTATAAATAATATAATATTATAAATATTATAAATAAAAAAAAATCTGGCAAATTATGCAAAATCACATTTTATCAAACTAAGTGTTTGAGTATAACCAGCAGGAGAACTGAATTTGATAATTTTTATAATTAAATTAAAAATAATAATCATAAAAATTCTCATAAAAAAAATAAACGAGTTATTGATCAAGGAAATTCAAAACCGTGTCTTGAACTAAACACTGAACATATTTCTTTATATTTAAGTCTCAGTTCAGAATCAAACTCTATTAACTGCTCCATTGTTAACGTACAGAGCTGTCTGACCCACTGCCTGAGGGAAATTAAACAGGAAGTGTTTGTCTGAACTCACAACAGGTTTTGTCAGAGAACGCAAAAGATTTGAAAAATATTTTTTCCTCCCATCCCACATTTTTTCCACCACCATGTCCCTTTAGGTTGCCTGGCAAGGCCAGACTGATACATATCTTCTACAAGATATATCAGTCTGGTCAGTCTGCCCTCCGTCGCGATTCGAGTCAACTCCAAAACGTACCGTGCAATCAGATTCGTTTATTTCAGTGACGCAAACAGCGTCACTCTAATGCGGCGAAAGTCCCTTCAATATCGAGCAGAGCAGACCATGTCTCTTAAAGCAGCTTCTTTTTAGCCTTTTTAAGTGAAAACATGTAGAATCTCAGTATTGATCGGGTGACTGTATGTTTTAAACAGTTTATTGAACAGCTTGATGGCCTGATACAATGTCACACGCACACACACATAAACGAGGCGAGCCGAGACGAGCCTTTTAAAGCAGGCGTGAGCTGACTGCCTCTTTTAAGCCTTTTTAAATAAAAACACTCCAGCGAATCGACAAGATTCGATCACAAGAATGCATTAGAAGTGTACATTTTAAATACTGGATGAGAGAGAAACAGAGACTGATCGCGTCTCTGGGGGCAGTCGTGGCCTAATGGATAGAGAGTCGGACTTGTAACCCAAAGGTCATGGGTTCGAATCTCAGGTCCGGCAGGGATTGTCGGTGAGGGGAGTGAATGTCCAGCGCTCTCCCCACCCTCAATACCACGACTGAGGTGAGACCCTTGAGCAAGGCACCGTACCCCCAACTGCTCCCCGGGCGCCGCAGCAATGGCTGCCCACTGCTCCGGGTGTGTGTTCACGGTGTGTGTGTTCACTGCTGTTTGTGTGCACTTGGATGGGTTAAATGCAGAGCACAAATTCCGAGTATGGGTCACCATACTTGGCCACATGTCACTTCACTTCACTTCACTTCACTCTAATGAAGCTTGTGCTCGTCCATTCTCGCTTCATTGTGTTCAAAATACATGGCGAATCTCATTCAAGCGAGCACAAAAGCATTAAAGAGCTTCTTTGGTTTGTTTGACATCTGTAAAGAGGCTCGTCATGTCGCCCGCGCCGCTGCTGATCCCAGCACGAGCAGATGAGAGAGAGAGAGAGACACGAGACGGTTTCGATTCCGTCCTCAGTTTGTCAAGATTCATTACATCTTTGTTTATGCCATCTAGAATCTCAGCACTGATCGGGTGACTGTATGTTTTAAACAGTTTAACACACACAATTGGCAATAACACCATGTATTCTTAAATTCTTACTGCAACAACGACACAAGTCATTAACGTCACTTTCTCTAGCGCTAGCCATGTTAAACTACTCTCCATGCTTGCCAAAAAACTATTGTGCTTGCCTGGGGCCGTTTATTTACTTTTCGCTGTTGACTCTCTTGTTGCTTTGCTAACGTCATATCCACCCTTCTCTGATTGGTTTACTCCGCTTCCTGTTTGCTCGGATTTGCTCCGCCTTAGAAATCGAATTGATTCAATGGCCGACCAGATTCATCCGCTGGTTCAGTGGTGAGGCTGGATTTTCCAGGCAACCCTTTAGGGGCTCTGTACAAATGAAATAAATTCTTTAGGCAACATAATTAGCCTGGCTGAAAAAAAATTCTGTTTAAAAATTAAAAAAGTTTTAATTCTGATAAATCATTGTATATGCACCTGCATCACACGTCATCAGAGCGTTCCATAAGGTTATACAGAGTTAGACAGACTTCAGTCACCGAGAGCCAAAAACAAACAGCAGCGCCTTTAACAGTTCCTCCTGAACCAAAACAATGAGCTCCTGCTGCGTTCACTCCATGAGTAACTATAATTATGAGATGGAAACCCGTGAGGTTCTACCTGAAGCGTTTCTATTTCAACACAATCGACACCAAAATAAATCTGCAGCAGTCAGGTGGAACAAGTAAAGCTCTGTAAGTTGTTTGTGTTCATTATTATTGTAATGTTCTGTGCTTTGAGCAATAACATTTCTAGCTGGGGTGATCTCACATTGTGACCACAGTATGAGCACACAGTGAGAGCGCTGTGAGGTTACACTTTTACATCACTGAGAGACAAACTGTTAACTGGGTATGATGTTGGCGGTGCTGACCCTTTGTGATGAAGATATTAAACATTAAGGCATCAGTTGAAGCATGTTTTTCTAATCAGAAGTAAATGTTCTGGAGTCGTTATATTTGGTATATGGTGCATCTATAAATTAATGGTTGTAATTTTAAAAAGTTTAACTCACTGTTGTTGCAAATGAAATGACGAGATTCACTACATGAACGATCACGCCATTCTCCATTCTTCATCACAGCACACTCGTGTCCGTTATTTGGTTGTCCAGTAGTCCAGTTCTGATAGAGCACAGGATCACCTGAAGACCAGTGCCATTCATCAACACTCGCCTTCTGGAGTCCAGTCCAGACATACTGACGGCCTTCATCAATCACAATCTTCTTCAGCTCGTTCATGTCGTTCATGTTGTCAACGGTGGCCAGATCTGTGTAATTCTCTCTGCAGTATCTCTGAGCTTCAGTCCAGTTCTTCGTCACGTTTATATAGTGATATTGACGCTGAACACATTCAGATACGGAGCAGAGAGCTGTGAAAGAGAGGCTTTGATTTAATGCTTTTCATAACAGAGTCAAACCTGATGAAACTATAAACCATCAATAAAACAACAAACACACTCACCAATGAGAAGAAGAATGAAATATAGAGTTTGCTCCATTTCTGAGGAAGAAACACAGTGAAAAACTCAGATAATCCCATATTCATCTTGGAGTAAAACATGATCATGTGATTAAAAAAATAGCAGAAAAACAAAATTCACAATCATTCAGACAATATTAACATCTCAAAGTCTAGTTGTGTTTGAAGAATGAACATGTGAGTTGTTCTTACTTTAGAGGTCGTGTGTTTCTGTCCTGAGTCTGATGTTTCTGTCTGCAGCTTTAAACAGTGTGATTATTATATCTGCTCTAATACCTCTTTCAGAACATCATTTCACATCACGTGTTTATTTCTCAAAAACCCCCATTTCATATTCACTTCCTCTATATTTGTGTATTTGTCCATCTCTGTGCCTTTATTTGCATGTTCACGTCTGTGTCAGTCAGTATTAGTCTATATTAATATGGACCTTAATCAAACAATTATATGAACATTTACAATTTATATTTTAACATTCACAGATAATGCATGTTTTCTAATCAAAAGTAAATGTTCTGGAGTCGTTATATTTGGTATTTGGTGCATCTATAAATTAATGGTTCTAATTTTAAACAGCTGAACTCACTGTTGTTGCAGATGAAATTTTCTCTACATGACCAATCACGCCATTGTTCATTCTTCATCACAGCACACTCATCTCCATCATCTGGTCCAGATCTCCAGTTCTGATGCAGGATCACCTGAAGACATGATTTATATTTTAACATTCACAAATAAACAGCTGCTTTAATGATATTGCTGGACTGCATAACTCGTGTTTCATCCATCTCATCTTCATGTTTGGGACTGTCCACACACACACTTTTGCTTGACCATTCCTTACGGAACAAAAATATATGTGAATATACTGCAAAATATAATGTAATATATTACATAATACATTTCCTAATATGGGAAACGAGTGCTTATATTTTTCATCATACTGCAATATATGCTTTGACCATGTATGGCTATATATTGATACATATGAAATATTTATAAATGAAGAAAGAAAAAAGCATCAGATTATGTATAAATATGACTGGTTTTGTGGTCCAGGGTCACAAACTAAATATAATAAATATATTATGTATTTCTCTATATATGTGTGTTTATACTGCATGAGTAAATATATCTGCATTATATTACACATGTATTGCCATATCTGATCCCATATATATCTATCTATTATGAAGTGTATTACTGAATATAAAATTGCATACATTATGATACATTAGTAAATATATTGTCACCTGTTGCTACCTCTCTCTAGTTATCTCTAGTGGTCAAGACTGCAAGTGTGGGTATTTGGACCGGCCTCATGTTTGTGTTTCTCTGTTTCAGGACACTTTCTGTTTCTGTTTCTGTTTGAACTGAACATGAGAGTTGAGTTCATTAGTGAAGTCAGGTGACACTGGTTACTGAGAGCTTTAAGAGCTCTGTTTGAGACTCCAGTCAAAGAGAAAGAAATGTGTGTGTGAGAAGGAATGAGTTTGACTATTGAGAGTTTGGGCTTCAGGGTTTGAGGCATTAAAAATGGCAAAAAGAAGAGGAAGGAAAGACAATTCCTTTTGCTTTTGGGTTTTTTTGGGGAAAAAATAATCGGAACTATTTTGCTCATGTATAGGCTTCTTCATTTTCCTCTTCTGAGAGCCGAGACCCCTAGTGTTGAGGAGGAGACCACAGCAGACATTCACAACAGAGACGAGATAAAGACATTAAAGTGCTCATATCGTACTTTCATTCCCCTGAAGTTCATTTATAATGTTAGTAAAGGTTGTTGGACTCGCATTATCCCACTGAAAAAATAACATCTTCATTTGCTGCTGCTGTTTCAGTCTTATTTCCTCTAAATACTTGATTGTGATTGGCTGGAACATTAAAATATTGTTAATTTTTTTTTTTTAAATTCATCTCTTTGTGAAAATGTTTCTTTTGTTTCATTTCATACTCTTGCTGTTTACTGATTCATTTATAAAACATTACACATTTGCATGTAAACACATCCTCATCACTCATTTGCTTATGTCCACACCACATTTAGACATTCAGTCTGGACAATATTTACATCTCTGATGAGAAACAGAAGGATAAACAGTGAGTGTTATTGTTCTAGTCATATTTCATATTTCATCCATTTTTATTCAACTGTTAGTTTTATTTCAACAACAGGAAAGTTACTCTATAACTGTGTCTCAATTCAGAGCTGCTCCTCAATTCTCATTATATTTAACTGTGACAATATCATAATTAAAATCAGCAGTGGTGGAATATCTCTCTCCCATCATTTCATGCATTCAGACAAACCACTGCTGCAACAGTGCGTTCCCATTAATTAATTAATTAATTAAGGCAGTATTGGCGGAGGCTGATCACATGAGCAGCATGACATATTCGTGTGATGCTGACGCAGGAGCCGGCCAATAATGAGTCGGCATTCTGACGTAGAATGTGAACATTTGTCAATATATGCTTTACAGCAGATGAAAGAAACCTTTTTCTCTTTGTTGTGTGCTTTTTTTCAGAGCAGTGCATCGGATGCTTTTTCTCCAAAGCGTAATTTGTGTTCTTTGAGGTAGTCGCTCTTTTTTGCACTTTTCCAGATGAAGTCTCTCCCCCAAAGCAGAACAAAAAGGATGAAAATGACTCTCGCTCGACCCGACACCAGCCTGCCCAATCTGTGAGCTTCATCCATCACAAGCTCAGGTAACACTCCCTTGCATATCTCCATCACTTTGACCTTGATATTTTCCGTTTCTGTTTCTGGACTCCATAAAGTCGGAGACATCACCTCCACCTCTGCTTCACTGATTGTGTTTTCCGACTGAGATATAATTGTTGCTTGTTCAGTAACTTTGGCTGTTAGTTCGACTTTAGATTTCTGCAAATCCCCAGTTTCTGTGTTGCCAAAATGAGGGATGATTTCAGCTCTTCAGTGGTGGTTGAATTGTCTTGATCATTTATTCAAGGGAGTTAGCTCTCCTGTTGAGGGCAGTGATGATGTTCTCTTGAAGCTCATGTAACGAGACATCAACTTTAGATTTCTTTGACACTGGGATATTTGTTGGTGTTCCCGGGAGAGTTGTAAACAGCCCGCCAACATTGATCTGTGTTCTGTTAAGATATAAAGGAGTATGCATGAGTATGTTATCTTTCCTTTAAAGCCATTTTATTTGCAAAAGTGGAATTAATCGAGTAAATGCAGTGTGACGTTGTATGTTGGTGTGAAAGTTGGCCTGTGAAGTGTGACTTATAATTTCTTTTCTGTGTTCGAATGTTTGGCAGGAGCAGGCTTGATTACACAACACTGATTATATATGTGGCAGGTCTAGTAAAGTTCTGCTTGCATGTTGATTTGCTCATTGATCGTCCTATCAGTGGGCAGTGGAAATGTAAACTGGTTGGTTAGATGGAATGGCCTCATCACCGCCCCTTTCTTCCCGTCACATTAATCGGCATTCAGAACGACACGGTGGATGAAATCCTGTGGCTGGCATTGGGTTAAGGTTGCCCCTCTGCAGTCGGAGGTTTGGGTGATTCAGGCACGGCCAGTACAAGTGATTGCCTTACAGTGCAAACGTGGGTTTATGCCTCCAATATTCACATTGCCTTCAGATAGACTGGATGAGCACTCAGCCTCTCAGCATGGGTTGTCTGCCTGATTATTTTGGTTTCCAGATATCGCACTTGTAAGATGCTTTAAGCACAGACCGGTTGCGTGCTCATGGACGATTAGCTCTGTGTCATTGGGCTGTGTGGGACTATCGTCCGGGGACACTGTTGTTTTGCTTTGTTATTGAAGTTTCATTGTGTGTGGGTGAGTCTGCTGGTTTAATTGGTTTATTTTTCCTCTTTATTATATATAGTGTGTTACCGTGTAAAGATTTGTTAAAGTGAATTTGTTTTTTTCTTTGTATTTGTTTTTGTTTTGCCTTGACGCAAGGAGACAGCATTTTAGAATAAGGTAAAATATATGAAAATACGCCGTTTTTAAAAAACGAAACATTAAGACATGTTAAACTGTGCCCCATAAACACAATCAAGCCTAGAAAAAAAAACTGTGAACCACCCCTTGAAGACATGGAAAGATGTAAAGTTCCGTCAATGGCAGGGAAACGGTTAATGTTCTTTTCTTTTCTTTTTCTCAATGATTTGGCTTTAGGTGCTGCTTTCTGTATAATAATTTTGTTATTCAATAAGTTTATATGTTTGTATATCTCCTGCCTTTTACTAGTGATCTGAACCGTTGGATTTGACATATATTTGCTGTGTATTATTTCTTTTTGGCATCTTTTTTTCAAATCTTGGTTATTTTCTCATGCATTTTTGAAAAGGCACTGCCTGCTTGGCTTTTCTCCTGCTTTTGAATACCTTGTATTTGGATGCTTATTTTAACATGCCTTGAGTGAATGGGTCTAGATATGAAAAAGGTCATCAATAACCTGCATATTTTTTACCTTACAGACAGTGACATCATCAACAGACGAGAAGAATGGGATGTAAGTTATATCAATAGGACAAAATGTCATAAATGAAAACAGTACACGCGGCATTACAATGTCAGAGTATGACTGAAATCATCCCTGAATGCTTTAGAAAAAACAGCATTGTTTGAAAGTTTCAAAAACAATATGATAAAACTCACATTATAATATGTTTCTTTTTCAAACAGCGAGTGTCAAGTCAAGTCAAGTCACCTTTATTTATATAGCGCTTTTTACAATGCAGATTGTGTCAAAGCAGCTTTACAGTGATAACTGGTACATAATTTTGGCTGCACAGCAGATCTTAAAGAATAGTGTCAATGCAGGCAGATCAGAAGCACTGTTGATTAAATGTCAAGAATACTGTTGAATATCAAATGTCAAGTCAAATGTCAAGTGTCCCCAACTAAGCAAGCCAAAGGCGACAGCGGCAAGGAACCCAAACTCCAACAGGTGACATCAGGTGTTAAAATGGAGAAAAAAACCTTGGGAGAAACCAGGCTTAGTCAGGGGGCCATTTCTCCTCTGGCGAACAGTGCTTTGTTACGAATCAGGTTGCTATCATAAG
Source organism: Anabarilius grahami (assembly GCA_003731715.1). Lineage (NCBI taxonomy): Eukaryota > Metazoa > Chordata > Actinopteri > Cypriniformes > Xenocyprididae > Anabarilius > Anabarilius grahami. The sequence goes on along the minus strand of RJVU01053588.1, from coordinate 170,052 downwards.
TCTGATAGGATCGCAACAATCAAAGTGTTTACTCAGTGCCAGTGAGAAAGATTGTCCTTTTTGGGAAAACAGAACATGGCAAAAGCAGAGCTGGAAATACAATGCTTGGGAAGAAAGTTTTCAAAGCCAAAGCTTTGACAAATTCTGAAACAGCTAAATCTCTAAGCGCAGATGGGATTGTGAAAGGAAGAAAGATCACAGTTAGTAACACATCTGGAGCCTTAGACACAGATCGTGATGATATGGAAATAAAGTCTGACATCATCAAATCTCTCATTGAAGGCGCTGAAGGTGTTGATGCCGTTGTTATTGTCCTGAAGGTCAGAAGATACGAACAGCATGACATTGAGGTGGTGAAGCAACTTCTCCAAATATTCAAAGAGGAGCACATCTTGAAACACACAGTGATGTTATTCACGTTTGGTGAAAATCTAGAAGGTAAGACCATTGAAGAATTTATTGAGACCGATTCACAACTGCAGGAGCATGTCATCGACAGCAAATACTGGAATGACTGTGATTCAGGGTACAAGAGCAACAGCGTTCAGGTGAAAGATCTGCTGGACACCATCGACAAGATGGTGAAAGAGTGAAAGTGAAAGTGAAAGTGAAGTGACATGTGGCCAAGTATGGTGACCCATACTCGGAATTTGTGCTCTGCATTTAACCCATCCAAGTGCACACACACAGCAGTGAACACACACACC
>RJVU01053588.1:124345-136301 GCA_003731715.1 Anabarilius grahami | reverse complement strand
TGTGGTTTTACTGGTGTGTTTTTGTTGTGTCTTCTCATGGCCCTTTGTATGCGTTCTGTGATCCCCCGGATGTATGGTAATGTAACTATTACGGGTGTGTTTGTGTTTTGTTTCCTCTTCTTGCTTTTTGTTTCTTTGCCTATGTTTTGTGCCTGTTTTCTTCCCTTTTGTATGGCCCAGGTAGGATACTGACATGTCTTAAGTGCAGTGTGTATGTGTGCTTCTTCCTCCTCCTTGTCCTGTGTGTCTGTGATAATGTTTGCCCGGTTGTAGAGTGTTCTGACTACGGAGATTTTGTGCGCTGCCGGATGTTCTGAAGTCCATAATAAATACTGATCTGTGTGTGTTGGTTTTCTGTGTATTTTGATGTGTATGCTGCCATCATCCTTGTGATGTATTTTGAGATCCAGAAAGGAAATGGTATTATTGGTTTTTTCTTCGTGTGTGAATTTTATGTTGCCGGTGTGGTCCATAGTGTTGAGGTGCTCAGTGAGCTGTTGTGTGTGCCCTGTTTGTATTTTTTCCAAAATGTCGTCCACATATCGTTTCCAGAGTGTGATCCTGCAGTCCTTGGGTGCTGTTGTAATGGCCCGTTGTTCTAGGTCCTCCATGAAAAATCCGCTCATTATTGCTGACAGTGAGTCTCCCATTGCAAATCCTTCTTTCTGTTTGTAAATTGTGCTGTGGTATCGAAAGTATGTGGATGTGGCCACGAATCTCAGCAGTCTCATAATGTCATCTATAGTGAGTTTGGTTCTTCTCTTGAGAGATCTGTTCTCAAAATCTCCGTAGTCAGAACACTCTACAACCGGACAAACATTATCACAGACACACAGGACAAGGAGGAGGAAGAAGCACACATACACACTGCACTTAAGACATGTCAGTATCCTACCTGGGCCATAGAAAAGGGAAGAAAACAGGCACAAAACATAGGCAAAGAAACAAAAAGCAAGAAGAGGAAACAAAACACAAACACACCCGTAATAGTTACATTACCATACATCCGGGGGATCACAGAACGCATACAAAGGGCCATGAGAAGACACAACAAAAACACACCAGTAAAACCACATACAAAACTCAGACAATTATTAGTAAAACCAAAGGACAGAATAAAACAAGAACACAAATGTGACGTCATATATGAAATACTATGTCTATCATGCAACAAAACATACATAGGTGAAAGAGGCAGATCATTTGGAACACGAAAAAAGGAACATCAGACAGAATGCGAAAAAGAAACATCCAGCAGACAAACAAGAGCAATAAAAGAACAAGCGGATAACCTCAAATCAGCCATATCCGACCACTGCAAGAGGGAAAATCACATCATGGACTGGGATAATTGCCAGGGTCATCCATGCTGAAAGTAACAAGTATCACCGCTGGATCAGGGAGGCCATTGAGATTAGGAGACGCGCACGAAGGACCATGAACCGGGACGAGGGAGCATACATCTTATCCCGCACCTTGAATGCGGTCCTGGAGAGGGCGTCAGACAGTAGGGGGCGCAAGCTCTCCCTGCTGTCTGGCAAAACAACATAAGCAGCCTACAAGACACGTCACAACATCACATGACGCTTCTAACGAAGGCTACAGGAAGTAGGTTAAACTAGTAAAGCAGGCAAACAAACACTCCTGTCTGACTAAAATAAACTTAAAACAGGGTGTATATTATAAAATATCTGTAATGACAAATTATTCATGCTAATAACTAAATAATGCATTAAATACTTAGAAATATTTTTAGATTCAATTAAAAACATGAAATAGGCAGATTTTTAAACATTGTTTTAAAAAGGACATGAAAAAAAATAACTCTTTAAAACTCATCTTTAAAGCTGCTGAAGCACTCAGACAACACAGACTTGTTCTCTTCTTCTCCTCTGTGTTGCTGCAGGTCTATTAATCTTAATTTACTCTACAGCACTTAATGCACCGCTCTATTCTGACAAATGTTTTGTCCGTCTGTTGCTACAGTTATCACTGTCAATCACAGCAATTTCAGGAGTGATTTGTGGAGCAATGGAGCAGATTCACTCCTGTAATTATATTTTTTCTTGTCAGTTTTCATTCAATGGATGAATTACAGTGTAGTTTGTGTTCGCTCACTGTCTTATCCAGTGCAATGTGCATTAGGTGAGGAAAACTGTGATAATATTAGTGATTCTTATTTCTTTAACGATAAAACTGGCACCGTTTGGAGATAAATTGACTTTATCTCTCTCTCTTTAAAACCACCTCTGGTGTGTGATGATGAACTATATGAGTTTGTATTTATTTCTTTGTTTTCTTTGTACTGTTCTGAACATTGATATTTTATGTACGTCAATAGATCTCTCAGTGTTTATTAAGAACTTGCAAATGATTTTAAATTAATTTATTTTCATACATTATGATTTAATGGTGATGAATGAACTGAAAATAACTTTATCATCTTTCCATATCTGTAATAAGCTTTCCGTGTTGTTTTGATTTATTATAAAAAAGTTGGCAGTAAAAATTAAAACTGTTGGATGATATTCTTCATTTTCTTTTACAAACACTTTTCTTCATTTTTAAGTACAGTGTACAGTGTTTATTATAAACAGTGTTAATATAAGCTAGTCTTTTACTAAGGCTTTTTTTTGATAATTTTTACTCTACTCACACTACATTTTTGTAAAATAATGTTTCTTTTACTTGATTATATTTTTTCAGGACTCTTTCCACCCTGATGACAGGTTTAAACTAACACTCATTCTGTTCACCTGTAGGTGTCGCTATTACCAATATTATTATGCTACTTTTAAAAATCATCATGATGTTCACAAATGTTACTTCATGTTGAATCTTTAAAATAATCCTGAAGATATTGAGAAGATTCAATATATCATCAGCTGTAGAAACAGTCTTTGAATGACACGTGTTTCTGATGTTTCCATTGCTGCTCCTGTTCATCAAACCATAAAACAGTGTGAGAATAATTCACTTTTTTTTTTTTTATTGTTCTTAAAGTGAGCACAGGACATGTCTTTGTCAATCAGAGGATGAATTGGAGAGACGCTCAGAGTTACTGCAGAGAGAATCACACTGATCTGGTCAGTGTGAGGAACCAGAATGAGAATCAACAGCTTCAGAAGTTCATCAATGATAGTCACATATCTGATGGTGTCTGGATCGGTCTGTTCAGAGACTCATGGCAGTGGTCAGATCAGAGTAACTCCTCATTCAGATACTGGGCTCCTGGTCAAGCTAATAATAATGGAGGTCATGAAAACTGTACAATTTTCGAACATGACACTCTGAGACGATGGGGTGACGCCGTGTGTGACATGAAACGTCCTTTTGTGTGTCATGAAGGTGAGCAGATCCTCACAAACACTCACAATCCATCCATCACCTCCAGATATCTTAAAGTTCACACTACATGTCTGACATGACAAATTCCTCCACAGTGTTTGTTCTGCATGTTGTTTTTGATCAGTCTCTCTCTAGTTTCTGCTTGTGGTTTGTTTTGTGTCCAGATAAACTGATTCTGATCAAAGAAAATCTGACGTGGTCTGAAGCTCTGAGATACTGCAGACAGAATCATGTGGATCTGGTCTCGGTTCATTCAGAAGAGATTCAGCGTCGGGTGATGAATGTGGTTAAACAGGCGTCTACTGAGGCGGTGTGGTTGGGTTTACGTCACTCCTGCACTGCGGGCCTTGGTTCTGGGTGAGCGGACAGACCGTGTGCTATCAGAAGTGGGAGAACGACGATTCAGATAAGTGTGATTCTGCAGTGAGATCTGGAGCAGTGAGGTCTGGAGGAGATCAGCGCTGGATCAGCCGTCCTGAGACTGAGAAACTCAACTTCCTCTGCAGCAGATATGAAGAGTGAAGGATTCGTTTGTGTTGTTCTTTCACTTTCATTTTGCCTTGTTCTATCTTTTTTAAAAATTGGCAAACACTTTTTGTTCTGTTTTCATCACATAATGTGCTTATATCAGTACAATGAAATTAATTTAAGAGTATGAAATACCAATGTGCACTATATATGTTTTAAAGACCCCATGAAATCAAAATGAGTTTTCATCCGTGGCTTTTAGAAACATTTGTAAATTGCAGTCATTCTCTTCTGGAAAAATGGCTCAATATTTTAACACAGACTGTTCAATCAAACACACTTACAGTCAACTAGACATTAGAAGATCATGATTCAAGGATTTGGCATAAATCATATTGACTATTTAAAGGAAAATCAAAGTTGATTTCATGGGATCTTGGAATTCTGGTGGTGTGGATACTTTCTTCTACTCCTGTTTCTAGTCTTATCTTTACAAATTACTTGTTTAAAATAGATGCTTACAAATATTTAAAATCATATGTGTCTCAATGAAATTAAATATGGTTTATTCTTAAAGAAAAACTAAAAGTTGAGTATAAAGTTTCTTGTAACCTGTAATTCAACAACACCAGCTCAAATAAACTTATTTACAAACAGCATTCTTGTGTTGTGACGTTTATAAAACACAAATATACATACAATTTTAATAATAGAAATGTTGAATGACATAAACATTCTTTCAATTTAATCTTTAAAATTCTTTAAAATCCCCAGAGTTAGATCAACTCAGAGTTCATATGTTCCTCTCTAAATAGTGTTAAAGTAACACTGCAGAAAAATATCACCGTTATTCCAAGTGCCACATGACAGATTTAAAGAGCAACAGGCAACTTTACCAGCTCAAATATTTATTTTCCTAATGTTCAGATTTAATGTGTTTGGTCTTCAATAATTGGCCATTAATAAACATTCCCCAATATTGCCTTATTATGTAACCCTCCCTAGCCGGGTTCGCTCATATAATGTCCTGACAGGAGCCCTGCTGTCCCAGATGTAGTTACAAAGATAACGACTGGTGCTTTCCTGAAAATTAGATACACAAGAACAATTTGTTATACAGGTGCTGGTCATATAATTAGAATATCATCAAAAAATTGATTTATTTCACTAATTCCATTCAAAAAGTGAAACTTGTATTATATTCATTTATTACACACAGACTGATATATTTCAAATGTTTATTTCTTTTAATTTTGATGATTATAACTGACAACTAAAGAAAATCCCAAATTCAGTATCTCAGAAAATTTGAATATTACTTAAGACCAATACAAAGAAAGTATTTTTTAGAAATCTTGGCCAACTGAAAAGTATGAACATGAAAAGTATGAGCATGTACAGCACTCAATACTTAGTTGGGGCTCCTTTTGCCTGAATTACTGCAGAAATGCGGCGTGGCATGGAGTCGATCATTCTGTGGCACTCTTCAGGTGTTATGAGAGCCCAGGTTGCTCTGATAGTGGCCTTCAGCTCTTCTGCATTGTTGGGTCTGGCATATCGCATCTTCCTCTTCACAATACCCCATAGATTTTCTATGAGACGCTTCTGACGCTGTCTGTTGTTCAAGACAGCTGAAACCCATGTCTTGCATACGTCTCTGCGTAGTGGTTCTTGAAGCACTGACTCCAGCTGCAGTCCACTCTTTGTGAATCTCCCCCACATTTTTGAAAGGGTTTTGTTTCACAATCCTCTCCAGGGTGCTGTTATCCCTAATGCTTGTACACTTTTTTCTACCACATCTTTTCCTTCCCTTCGCCTCTCTATTAATGTGCTTGGACACAGAGCTCTGTGAGCAGCCAGCTTCTTTTGCAATGACCTTTTGTGTCTTGCCCTCCTTGTGCAAGGTGTCAATGGTCGTCTTTTGGATGACTGTAAAGTCAGCAGTCTTCCCCATGATTGTGTAGCCTACAGAACTAGACTGAGAGACCATTTAAAGGCCTTTGCAGGTGTTTTGAGTTAATTAGCTGATTAGAGTGTGGCACCAGGTGTCTTCAATATTGAACCTTTTCACAATATTCTAATTTTCTGAGATACTGAATTTAGGGTTTTCATTAGTTGTCAGTTATAATCATCAAAATTAAAAGAAATAAACATTTGAAACATATCAGTCTATGTGTAATGAATGAATATAATATACAAGTTTCACTTTTTAAATGGAATTAGTGAAATAAATAAACTTTTTGATGATATTCTAATTATATGACCAGCACCTGTATAGCGCTGTGCCTTCAATTAATAAATCTATTCTCTCATGTGTTTGAATAAACAATGTATTAAATAAACAATCACTAAACAAAAATAACAAAAAACAAAAGATAGAAAAATATGAATAATGTATATCAATTTACACAATGGAAGAAACAAAAATTGTTAAGGGAAAATCACAATGCACTACACACAGTATGATATAGTCCAATAGTTCAACACTGTACGAGACCCCAAAAATACAATGATACATATAGCTGAACTAAGAGAATGTCAATTTCCTCAAATACAATGAATCACACTTATAGATAAAATCAATTATGACTCGTTGGAAACAGAAATGACTCTTAACACACTTGTATAAAACAGTGACTATTAAATTGACTCGTTTGTAATCAAATAAGTCTTAAATTGACTCGTGTCCCTCCATCAGAGTTGTTAATAATCAGTTCACTTGCTACAAAGGTCAATTATCTACTCCACTTCCGTATAAATGAGTCAAAGCAGACATTAAACACTTAACAAAATAATATAAGAGAACCCCAAACTCAGTCTCTGAAACACTTGAATGGTCATGAACCGTTGGTGCACTTTTCCTTAAAACATTCGATGTCAACAGATCTCAGTCAGACTGAACTCACAAATCCTCCGAATATACGTGTATAAAACTTGTTGGCATTCCCAGATCCTGAAGAATCCTCTTGAGATGAAAACTGTCTGAATGAACCTCCACTCGAATCGCCGATCCACACGGAATCAGTCCATTAGGTCGAGATGAATCCTGCAAAAAAAGCCAAACGATTCCCTCTGCTCTTCAATCTAATGTCCAAACAAGTCACCTCACTAGCTGGTGGTCAAAAGTTGGAAATAAATGACTTTTTTAATGTATTTGACAGAATTGTACATTTTAAAATTACTTTTTTGCATTTTGAAATATTTTAAAATCCTGTGATCGAAGCTGAATTTTACTCCAGTCTTCAGTGTCACATGGTCCATCAGAAATCATTCTGATATGATTTGCTGCTTAATTATTATCAGTTATTATTTGTGCTCAATTATTAATAATGTTTCTTATTATTATGAATGCTGAAAACTGTTTTTGCGCATTAATATTTTTGTGGAAACTGTGATAGGTCTACTTTTATTTTAAGGATTTAAGGATTATTCAATGTAAAGAAAGTTCACATGAACAGCATTTAATATAAATAATTTGTAATAATTATAAATGTCTTTACTGTCACTTACAGTTTCATGTTTTCCACAAAAATCGGAAGCAGCATGACTGTTTTCAACACTGATAATAACTTGAGCATCAAATCAGCATATTAGAATAATTTCTGAAGGATCATGTGACACTGAAGACTGGAGTAATGATGCTGAAAATTCATCTTTGATCACAGGAATACATTATGGATAAAAATTGGACATTCAATTCAATTCAATTCACATTTATTTGTATAGCGTTTTTCACGATACATATCGTTTCAAAGCAGCTTTACAGAGAATGCATGTCAACATTACAATTTAAGAATGCAGTTAGCAAATTATGTAATAATTTAGGTAAATAATTTACAATCACTGTTAGCAGTTTAACTGAACGTAGAAGCAATGAGCTCCTGGAAAAATTAATTACATAACAATAAATAGGATATAGAAATTGGGAATGTGTTGATCCAGATGATTGCGTCTTCTCGAGTCCTCGCAGGAGTTGACGCCGTCTCTTCACAGGTGATGGTCATCTGAGGTCTTCTTAAGAGGCCGGATCCAAACTGAAGCTGATGTCCTCTCTAGTCACCTCAGGACGGGTGTCCCGAGGCAAAACAGAAAAGCAAATGGAGAATAATTAGCGTAGCTGCTGTTCATAACATTAAGATAGTCATGTGCAATTGATCTGATATGAGATGCATTATGTGAATAAATCTATTCCATAAAATGACAGATGTCAAGCTCCCTAAAGAACAAACTCTATACCCAAAGGCACCATAAAAACTGCACATTCTGCACTACATTCCAAGTCTTCTAGACCATACCAGAGCATTGTGTTGTTATTTGAGCATAAATTCTTCAAAATTATTTACTATTTGTACACCACAAAAGACAAATTATAATGTAAAGAAGCATGCCAGTCATTCATTAATGTTAATTATAAACATTTCAATAAAAAAAAGTAAATGTCATTTATATTTCTGTATTGTGTTATATTTTGTATGTTAAAAGGTGTTAAAATTTCTATGTGCAGCGTGTGGTGGGCCGCTCTGTGCCAGAAAGTCCAGGGCCACATCTTAACCCCAAGTATAAGGGTTATTATAGTTTACTAAATAAAACCATAAAGAAATCTTCATTACTTGAAATAAACGTTAACTGAAATTAAAAAATAAATATATAAAAAATGTCAATTTATTTTATTTAATCTAGTTCCCAACTTTAGCTTAACCTGATGTACTAAAATAACTAAAATAGAAATAAAAACAATATAGTCATTTAAATGCAAAAACTAAAAGAAATAAAACACGAAAACTAACATTAAAATGAAAGCAGAAAAACAAAAAATCTAATCTAATCAAAATTTTAAACAAAAACTATAATAGTACCTCAGTGATTAGTGTGCCAATCTCTGAAAAGTACTGAATTTTGCTCTTTCGTGTCTTTTTGCACTTGAACTGTCCGATTTGGCGAGTAAAGTACAGTTGGTTGTCCTAAGTGAACATAAACAGTTTGGAGAGAATATCAGATGTATAGTGTATAGGATCTGTGTATTGTTAGAGAAATGCTTAATGCATTACAATTTAACTAAATTAGATTTTAGTTGACTAAATTTACTGTAGATTTAGTAGACTAAAACTAAAACAATTTCCAATTACTAAAATATGACTAAAACTAAATGGCATTTTAGTCAAAAGACTATGACTAAAACTAAATCAAAATTTGCCGTCAAGATTAACACTGCCTTTGAGAATCCGTGTCTTGTGCTTTGGCTCTTTTTATTTTCAGTGTCTCAAGAGCAGCTGAAACAGCTTGTTAAGTTTTGGGTTGGATGGGGGGATGCACGTTTTGATACTTTGTTTTCCAATTTGAAATGAAATATGCAGAAACGAGAAAACGAGTTTCCCGTTTTTTTTTTGGCTTGCTAAAAAAACCGGGAAAACGAGATTTTGACTCGATTTTCGTTTTTTCGGGTCAAGGATAGGAAACGGAAACACGACTTCAAAACTCGTTACACGCCCCTTTCAGCCGATTGGTCAATCAAATCTGAGCCATTGTCGTCATCATCAGTTCGTTCAACAAAATAACAGTCCTCTGCTGCTGTATCAGTATGTCATATATCGGCTTTTTCTTCTGAGCAATCTAACGCATATTTCACAGAAACTCACTCACTATTTCACTGCACTTTTCTTATTTTAATTTTTTGTTAACATTTTATGCATTTAAATTCAATCATTTAGTAGACGCATGACATTCCTTGCAGTACATAGTAGGCTATGCAGTCATACATAATCATTAGAAAATAGGCTATCCACCAGGTGGCGCAAAGGGACAACTATCACCATGGCCTCGATGCTCACAAAATCGTGCTTTTACTAAAAACTATTCATGTAACGTTAATGCTAGCCTATAGCATATTGTCATAGGCCTATTTATCAAAATAAAACTGATAAATGAAAGTGAGCAAAAGAGGCATATTCTTATCACTTTTCCAACATTTAAAAGTAATATAAATTATGTTTTCAACAATAGCTGTATGTTTATTGGCCTCGATGAGCGTGAGACTCCCAGCCTGAGGTTGTGCCCCAGAGTTAAATAATTCGTGAATCTTTGTAAATATTCGTGGCTTAAACAGCGGGAAACTTACTGTAATGCAGTTCTGTGGATGTTTTGCCCAGGCAGGGTTATTATAGTTAATAAACAAAACAAAAAACTATTAAAACATTTATGCTAATCGAAATAAACCTGAAATATAAGAAAATATAAATATTAGGCCTAGTTGAAAAAATTTAACTAAACGAAAATTATTGTTGCCTTGTCAATATAATTTCTGGGTTTTTCCCTGACTTTCAACTGACTCGATCATCTTTTCATTAACCGATAAGATTATATTAAATTAGAATTAAACGAAATTAGAATCGATAAGTGTCTGTGAATCATTAAAAAAATCCCAGGGGTTTAGTTTTAGCCTACATGAACAAATAGCAAAATAAACAACAGAACATGAGTGTTCATCATCACACAGCGCTTCTATGAACGGAAAAAAATAGGATTCAATTATATAAAAGGAATAAATATGTCTATGCGCAAAATGTATTTCACTTAAATAATTAACATATTAGCAAAATGTTCATTTTTGAGAAGTTCACAGAAAGGAAACCGAGACGACAGAAATGTCTTTGTTTATTTTACGAGCAATGTTTTGTTTTTATTGTGAGTGTACAAAAATAGGCCAATTTAACCCTTCAGATTCGAATGGTGTAACATATATGTGACCATAAATGTCTGAGTAATAAATGTCTTCCGCTTTTATAAGAAAATTCAAGTGAACGCACCGGCGCCTGCAAGCGCACAAACAACATCAGTTTTACTTGACATCGCAGCCTGTTAATTGTCAAAATAAGTGAGTGAGTGAGTGATAACATACATTCAACCAAATATCTATAAAAAGTTATACTGCTCATTTTAAGTAGTCTGTGTACAATAAAAGTGTTTCAATAATAAATATAGTATAGCCTCCAAATCGTGAATGGAAACATTTGGATTATAATGCCGGTTTCTGTTTCAGTTCAGCTTTAAATGAATTAGTTTTGGCTTAACGTTTATATATTATTTTTTCATAACTAAAATAGCGATGTAGTTTCACTATGCATATTAAACTACAAACAGCATTACAACAGCCTGCGTGCTGATTAACATTTCTGAAATAAATATTTCTGTGAAATATATGGTTGTTTTCTTTCAACAATTAAGTCACTCTTAATGTTTCAGTGAAGGAAACATCTTTACTCAGAAGAAAGCCGATATATGACATACTGATACAGCAGCAGAGGACTGTTATTTTGTTGAACAAACTGATGATGACGTCACTGACTAAGATCTGATTGACCAATCGGCTGAAAGGGGCGTGCATTACAGTAAATATAAAAAAAACGGAAAAAGAGATTTTGGCTTGATTTTTGTTTTTTCGGGTCACGGATAAAAAACTGAAACACGACTTCAAAACTCGTTTTCCACATGTGGGCGGTCATTACACGCCCCTTTCAGACGATTGGTCAATCAAATCTGACGCCATCTTCAGCTCATTCACAAAATAACAGTCCTCTGCTGCTATCAGTATATGTCATATATCCGCTTTCTTCTGTGCAACCTAATGTGTATTTCACAGAAATATTTATTTCGGAAACGTTAATCAGCAGTTAATCAACAGAAACCGGCGTTATAACCTAGGCTACCTCTCTAATTTGGCACAAATCCAAATGTTTCCATATTCACGATTTGGAGGCTATATTATTATTTAAAGGCTTTTATTGTACACAGACTACTTAAAATGAGCAGTAGGCTATAACTTTTTATAGATATTTGGTTGAATGTATGTTATCACTCACTCACTCACTTATTTTGACAATTAACAGGCTGCGATGTCAAGTAAAACTGATGTTGTTTGTGCGCTTGCAGGCGCCGGTGCGTTCACTTGAATTTTCTTATAAAAGCGGAAGACATTTATTACTCAGACATTTATGGTCACATATATGTTACACCATTCGAATCTGAAGGGTTAAATTGGCCTATTTTTGTACACTCACAATAAAAACAAAACATTGCTCGTAAAATAAACAAAGACATTTCTGTCGTCTCGGTTTCCTTTCTGTGAACTTCTCAAAAATGAACA
>RJVU01053588.1:82220-112693 GCA_003731715.1 Anabarilius grahami | reverse complement strand
GATCTGGATACGGCCTGGGTCCAGCACCCGGCAAACCTCAGGATAAGCAGAGAGACTGATATTAGCGTAGATGCCATTCTTATTCTGATGTACAGGTATATCTAGTGTTATAGGAAATGTTCTCGGTTCCGGCCGACCTAATTATTGCAGCGTAACAATCCTTTAACGGATTTGAAATTTTTTTTTTATGTATTGATAATGTGTTATGTGTATGCAAGAGCAAAGAGATGTGTTTTTAGTCTAGATTTAAACTGACAGAGTGTGTCTGCTTCCCGAACAATGCTAGGAAGATTATTCCAGAGTTTAGGTGCTAAATAGGAAAAGGATCTGCCGCCTTCGGTTGATTTTGATATTCTGGGTATTATCAACTGGCCTGAATTCTGAGATCGCAATAAACGTGAAGGACTATTATGCACCAAGAGCTCGCTTAGATATTGGGGAGCTAAACCATTTAGAGCTTTATAGGTAAGTAGCAAGATTTTAAAATCTATACGATGTTTAATAGGGAGCCAATGTAATGTTGACAGAACTGGGCTAATACGGTCATACTTTCTGGTTCTAGTAAGAACTCTAGCTGCCGCATTTTGGACCAACTGTAGTCTGTTTAAAAGCCGAGCAGAACAACCACCCAGTAGAGCGTTACAGTAATCTAGTCTTGAGGTCATGAATGCATGAACTAACTGTTCCGCATTTGTCATTGAGAGCATATGTCGTAGTTTAGATATATTTTTTAGATGAAAGAAGGCGGTTTTACAGATACTAGAAACATGACTTTCAAATGAAAGATTGGTATCAAAGAGCACACCCAGGTTCCTAACTGAGGACGAAGATTTAATGGAGCACCCATCAAGTGTTAGAGAGTATTCAAGGTTTTTTCGTGAGGAAGTTTTTGGTCCAAAGATTAGGATATCAGTTTTTTCTGAATTTAATAATAAGAAATTTCTTGTCATCCAGTTTTTAATGTCAGCTATGCATTCTGTTAGTTTTGTGAATTTGTAGGTTTCGTCAGGGCGCGAGGAAATATATTGAACTTACTGGATCTTAGTGCTGCATTTGACCGTACCATAGTACTGAGACTGCTCTCATTAGAGTTACTAATGATTTGCTCTTATCATCAGATCGTGGTTGTATCTCTCTATTACAGTTACTGGATCTTAGTGCTGCATTTGACACTATTGATCACAATATTCTTCTAAATAGACTCGAAAACTATGTTGGCATTAGTGGAATTTCATTGTCATGGTTCAAATCATACTTATCTGACCGTTATCAGTTAAACGAGAAGTAGTAAACGAATAAATGTCATATCGATCACAAGTTCAATATGGAGTACAGCAAGGCTCAGTACTAGGACCGTTGCTTTTCACTCTGTACATGCTACCCTTGGGAGATATCATCAGGAAGCATGGCATTAGTTTTCATTGTTACGCTGATGATACTCAGCTCTATATCTCTTCGCGCCCTGACGAAACTTACCAATTCGCTAAATTAACGGAATGCATAGCTGATATAAAAAATCATGATGACCAGTAATTTCCTACTACTAAATTCAGAAAAAACAGAGATTCTAATTTTTGGACCGAAAACTTCCGGACGCAATAACCTAGAATACTGTCTAACACTTCATGGCTGCTCTGTTAAGTCTTCGTCATCAGCTAGGAACCTGGGTGTGCTCTTTGATACCAATCTTTCATTTGAAGGCCATGTTACTAGCATCTGTAAAACCGCATTCTTCCATCTTAAAAATATATCTAAACTACGACATATGCTCTCAATGAAAAATGCAGAACAGTTAGTTCATGCGTTCATGACCTCAAGGCTAGATTACTGTAACGCTCTACTGGGTGGTTGTTCCTCCCGCTTGATAAATAAACTACAGCTCGTGAAAATACAGCAGCTAGAGTTCTTACTAGAACTAGGAAGTATGACCATATTAGCCCAGTTCTGTCAACACTGCATTGGCTTCCTGTTAAGCATTGTATAGATTTTAAAATCTTGCTAATTACTTACAAAGCACTAAATGGTTTAGCTCCCCAGTACCTGAGCGAGCTCTTAAAGCATTATAGTCCTTCACGTTTATTGCGATCTCAGAATTCAGGCCAGCTGACAATACCTAGAATATCAAAATCAACCGCAGGCGGTAGATCCTTCTCCTATTTGGCACCTAAACTCTGGAACAATCTTCCTAGCATTGTTCGGGAAGCAGAAACACTCTTGTCAGTTTAAATCTAGACTAAAAACACATCTCTTTAACACTCTGAGGTCTGAGGGTATCGCCGGCGATAACACCGCGGTTTTTTTCTTACCAGTGTGAAAGAGACTTAAAATACTCCGTCAATGTTGCACATACAATTAAGAGTTATACACCATTTTAATCTGTGGAATATCTTCTTTCATTTGTGTACACTCAGAGTAAAAACAAAATGTTGTGCTTTTTGTAAAATAAAGAAAACTAACATGATGCGTGATCTCTCGTCTCCCTCTGAACGAAGTCCAATCTGATAGTTCTCAGAAAATGAACTGTAACTTAGTGAATTCTAATGACAAAAAAATTACACTTATGTCAAAAGAAATGTTGAGATGTCAGCTTTTAAATCGTGTAAGTCAAATCGAAAACAAACCTTCTGTGTTTATGTAATCTGTATGAAAAGAGAGCCATGTCAGAAGTCCGTGATTCAGCTCATTATCCGCTAATGCGGCCACACCCACGGAGCCAGCGCTATTCAGACGCAAATTCAGTCAATACATGCAGACATAGTTTCAATCGTTTATTTATTATCTTGAAAAGTGTTTATCTGGATGTTAAAGGCATGGTTAGCGAGCTCTAGAAGACATGCAGTTAGTTCCTGGTTCTTCTTCTTCTTTATATGGATTTGTGGACTAAAGGTGTACAGAGCGCCCTTCGGCTGCAAGTATGAATTGAAAACACCATTCCTGAAATGTCCTCTTCTTCCTTAGAATAATTTGTGGACTAAAGGTGTACAGAGCGCCTTCCGGCTGCAAGTATGAATTGAAAACACAGTATCCAGCACTCATAGTGATGAGAATAAATATAGAATAAATATTACTCCTCTGTATAGAAATTTGACATAAACATATAAGAATCATCAATATTTCTCCAAATGTGCATGCTTTTAAGCTAAAAGCCTATATGAAATGCCATAGAAGTAACATAATTGTTCAGACACTTTGCATCACAGAAATACATTATATTTTAAAGAATATAATAGAATACCATTATTTTAAATTGAGCTGAGACATGATTACAGTGGGTTTTTTTCACAGCCTACCTGACTGAAAGAGCTCATTAATATGCAAGTCATTTGAGCTCATTACTATGCAATTCTTTTGTCTTCTCGTGTGTAAATGAGCCATTATTCATGATGACTCGCGCCTCCACGCATACTGTTTCTCTTGACAAAAAGTGTCTTACAAAAACTAAATCAATATATTGTTTTATATGAAGGAGTAGGCAGCATAATTTGTACATAATTCTGAAGCAAAAACTCTAGTCTACACCCTCCAATACCCAGAGGTCTTATGAACACAGATTTAATATACTTTTTTTGGCCTTATTTCAGTGACTTAAGTTTTTTAGTTTTTTCAATAACCACGCATAAACGTTATTCCTTCAAAAATACAAACATGTACATACATGTTCCTCACATATTATGGTAGCCTAGTTTGTGCTGAATACAGTGTAATGACACTTGTGTCATTTATATGTTTATGAACAACTGAAAAAAGCACAAATGTCAGGGCATGTCAAAACTTCTCCAGGGCCCCAAAATCCTCAGACCCCAGAGGGTTAACCTGGCATACACAACACATTATCAATTTATATTTTCAAATCTGTTAAAGGATTATTAGGCTGCATAAATTAGGTCAGCCGGAACCGGGAACACTTCCTACAACACCAGATGTACTCGTTACATCGGAAGAAGAATGGCATCTACGCTAATATTAGTCTTTCTGTTTATCCCGAGGCTTACCATAGTCAACCGGTTCCGGGCCGTATCCCTGTGAGACCAAGGACCTACGCCTTGACACGACCACAACGCAGCCCTGAAGTATCAGCAGAGATCGAGTCGACTAGATCATCCATTGTGAAGACATCATCAACACGACAGCCAGTAGCACAGTTCCTCAACAAACCGTCCATACCGGCGTGATGAATACGATCCTCAACTGGATGGAACTGAAATAAATACTTTGAATGTTGCGATCCTATCAGACTTATGATAGCAACCTGAGTCGTAACAAAGCACTGTTCGCCAGAGGAGAACTGGCCCCCTGACTAAGCCTGGTTTCTCCCAAGGTTTTTTTCTCCATTTTAACACCTATTTGCCACTTGTTTGCCACCTGATGTCACCTGATGGAGTTTGGGTTCCTTGCCGCTGTCACCTTTGGCTTGCTTAGTTGGGGACACTTGACATTTGACTTGACATTTTATATTCAACAGTGCTTTGATCTGCCTGCATTGACACTATTCTATTTCGGTTCACGTATTGTCTCAAGATCTACACAGTCCAGCAGCATAAACACTCCTGATAAACCATTTGTTAAAGTGTCTACGTGTAGTCATTTTTGGGGTCTCGTGCCGTGTTGAACTATTGGACTATAGTCATACTGTGTATAGTGTTTTTTTTGTTGTTTTTTTTTACTCTCAAACACATGAGAGTATAGGTTTATTAATTGGATCTAAA
Source organism: Anabarilius grahami (assembly GCA_003731715.1). Lineage (NCBI taxonomy): Eukaryota > Metazoa > Chordata > Actinopteri > Cypriniformes > Xenocyprididae > Anabarilius > Anabarilius grahami. Next base: position 107,987 of record RJVU01053588.1, on the reverse strand, counting down.
CCAGGTTTTCTTCGGTCTTCTCCCCCTTTTTAAAGTGCAAGCGATGTTTAATAATTCATTCACACTGCAAAAAATGCTTTTCTTACCGAGTATTTTTTGTCTTATTTCAAATACATATATCTAATGTATACACCAATGTCAAAGAAGGTTAAAAATAACACACGTGATTGATGGCTGTAGGTAGTAGCGCATTGGGCACGGAGAGCACACTTGTGACGCGATTGACCGGGTTCAAATCCAACTTTTTACATAATAAGGCAATATTGGGGAATGTTTATTAATGGCCAATCATTGAAGACCAAACACAATAAATCTGAACATTAGGAAAATAAAAAATAAATATTTGAGCTGGTAAAGTTGCCTGTTGCTCTTCAAATCTGTCATGTGGCACTTGGAATAACAGTGATATTTTTCTGCAGTGTTACTTTAACACTATTTAGAGAGGAACATATGAACTCTGAGATGATCTAACTCTGGGGATTTTTAAGATTAAGTTTAAAGAATGTGTATGTCATTCAACATATTCTATTATTAAAATTGTATATATATTTTGTTTTATAAATGCCACAACACAGGAATGCTGTTTGTAAATAAGTTTATTTGAGCTGGTGTTGTTGAATTACAGGTTGCAAGAATCTTTATACTCAACTTTTAGTTTTTATTTAAGAATAAACCATATTTAATTTCACTAAGACATATCGATGCTCACAATCATTTTGAACAATTAATTTGTAAAGATATGACTAGAAACAGGAGTGAGTAAGAAAGTATCCACACCACCAGAATCCCAAGATCCCATGAAATCAAATGATGTGATTGTGCTTTACTTTGATTTTCTTTTAAATAGTCAATATGCTTTATGCCAAATCCTTGAATCATGATCTTCTAATGTCTAGATGACTGTAAGTGTGTTTGATTGAACAGTCTGTGTTAAAAATATTGAGCCATTTTTCCAGAAGAGAATGACTGCAATTTTCAAATGTTTCTAAAAGCCACAGATGAAAACTCATTTTGATTTCATGGGGTCTTTAAAACATATATAGTGCACACTGGTATTTTATACTCTTAAATTAATTTCATTGTACTGATATAAGCACATAATCTGATTAAAAAAAAAGAACAAAAAGTGTTTGCCAATTTAAAAAAAAGATAGAACAAGGCAAAATGAAAGTGAAAGAACAACACAAACGAATCCTTCACTCTTCATATCTGCTGCAGATGAAGTTGAGTTTCTCAGTCTCAGGACGGCTGATCCAGCGCTGATCTCCTCCAGACCTCACTGCTCCAGATCTCACTGCAGAATCACACTTATCTGAATCATCAATCGCCCACTTCTGATAGCACACGGTCTGTCCGCTCACCCAGAACCAGAGGCCCACAGTGCAGGAGTGACGCAAACCCAACCACACCGCCTCAGTAGACGCCTGTTTAACCACATTCATCACCCGACGCTGAATCTCTTCTGAATGAACCGAGACCAGATCCACATGATTCTGTCTGCAGTATCTCAGAGCTTCAGACCACGTCAGCTTCTCTTTGATCAGAATCAGTTTATCTGGACACAAAACAAACCACAAGCAGAAACTAGAGAGAGACTGATCAAAAACAACATGCAGAACAAACACTGTGGAGGAATTTGTCATGTCAGACATGTAGTGTGAACTTTAAGATATCTGGAGGTGATGGATGGATTGTGTGTGTTTGTGAGGATCTGCTCACCTTCATGACACACAAAAGGATATTGATTACTACAAGGGACGTCATTGCATTCTCTCGGAGGGATATGAATGATCGCTGCACAGTTTTCATTTCCTCCAGCATTATTAGGTTAATTAAACCTCCAGTATCTGAATGAGGAGTCACTCTGATCTGACCACTGCCATGAGTCTCTGAACAGACCGATCCAGACATCATCAGATCTGTGATTATTACTGATGAACTGCTGAAGCTGTTGATTCTCATTCAGGTTCCTCACACTGACCAGATCAATGTGATTCTGTCTGCAGTGACTCTGAGCGTCTCTCCAAATCTTCATTTGATTGACAAAGACGAATCCTGTGTTCACTTTAAGAAATACAATAAAAAATAATGTTAATTAATCTTATGCTGTTTTATGGTTTGATGAACAGGAGCAGCAGTGGAAACATCAGAAACACGTGTCATTCAAAGACTGTTTCTACAGCTGATGATATATTGAATCTTCTCAATATCTTCAGGATTATTTTAAAGATTTAACATGAAGTAAAATTTGTGAACATCATGATGATTTTAAAAAGTAGCATAATAATATTGGTAATAGCGACACCTACAGGTGAACAGAGTGTTAGTTTTAACCTGTCATCAGGGTGGAAAGAGTACTGAAAAAATATAGTCAAGTAAAATTAACATTACTTTCCAATTAGGGATGGGCGATATCTTATCGTTTGCAATATACGGGTAAAAATAGTCTTACTGAGATAACAATGATAAAGCCTAGCGATCCATTCGCAGCTCACGTGCAGAGCGAAAACAATAATAAAATGTTTAAAATAGTAGATGTGTTTAAAACATTATTTAAGTCATCCATGTGCACCAGATAAAAGACCCCGATTGTTCAGACCTCCACGATTGAAGATAAAAGAGTTCAGATTCATTTGCTGCATTTTTCAGTCTGAAAAGAGGAATATTGATGATGAGAGTAATAATACATCTCTGATCTGTTTTACTCGTTTGGAATACAGTGAGTCAATTAATTCATTTACATTAATTATTATTTTTGGAACAGATAAGGGGTTTGTGGTAGTTTTGTAATCTGTCTTAAAATCTAATTGATCTAGACTACTTTAAGAGAATATCTGCAAACAGTTTCTCAGTGTACATAACGTTTGTGTATTGTTCTTTTTACACATTTATTATTATTATTTTACAAATGGACACATTTAAAACATTTACACATTTTGTCTACAAAACTTCTGGATTTATATATTTTTTTCTAACTTAAGATATGCAAATGTACGGAGCCCCTAAAGGAACATGGTGGTGGAAAAAATTTGGGATGGGAGGAGAAAAATACTTTTCAAATCTTTTGCGTTCTCTGACAAAACCTGTTGTGAGTTCAAACGAACACTGTTTAATTTCCCTCAGGCAGTGGTTCAGACAGCTCTGTACGTTAACAATGGAGCAGTTAATAGAGTTTGATTCTGAACTGAGACTTAAATATAAAGAAATATGTTCAGTGTTTAGTTCAAGACACGGTTTGATGTCAGTGAAAGACACCTGAACGGATAAGTTCAGTTAAGTTCTCAACATATTCACAGATTTGAATTTCCTGGATCAATAACAATCGTTGTAACATAGACAACGAGCTACAACCCAATTTTCCTCAAAACGAGTCTTCCTCCACACTGTAAATACACTGATCTCTGTGTGCAGGAGCTGAAGGGACCGTCTGCAAAGTGCAAAACCTGAAAAGTGTTACTACAAAAATAGTCAATAATTTCACTGTTAACACATTGTAGTGTCACCAAATTAAGTTCACAGATCATTGATCTCCTCACTTAGTTTGATAAAATGTGCTTTTTGAATATTATTTCTAATAAAGTTGATTTTATTGCATCATAAAAAATCTGGCAAATTATGCAAAACCACATTTTATCAAACTAATAAAACTCCTCCTGAACCAAAACAATGAGCTCCTGCTGCGTTCACTCCATGAGTAACTATAATTATGAGATGGAAACCCGTGAGGTTCTACCTGAAGCGTTTCTATTTCAACACAATCGACACCAAAATAAATCTGCAGCAGTCAGGCGGAACAAGTAAAGCTCTGTAAGTTGTCTGTGTTCATTATTATTGTAATGTTCTGTGCTTTGAGCAATAACATTTCTAGCTGGGGTGATCTCACATTGTGACCACAGTATGAGCACACAGTGAGAGCGCTGTGAGGTTACACTTATACATCACTGAGAGACAAACTGTTGACTGGGTGTGATGTTGGCGGTGCTGACCCTTTGTGATGAAGATATTAAACATTAAGGCATCAGTTGAAGCGTGTTTTTCTAATCAGAAGTAAATGTTCTGGAGTCGTTATATTTGGTATATGGTGCATCTATAAATTAATGGTTGTAATTTTAAATAGCTGAACTCACTGTTGTTGCAGATGAAATGACGAGTTTCACTACATGACAAATTATGCCATTCTCCATTCTTCATCACAGCACACTCGTGTCCGCCATCAGGTTGTCCAGTAGCACAGTTCAGATAGAGCACAGGATCACCTGAAGACCAGTGCCATTTACCAACACTCGCCTTCTGGAGTCCAGTCTAGACATACTCACGATGTTCATCAATCACAATCTTCTTGAGCTTTAAACAGTGTGATTATTATATCTGCTCTAATCCCTCTTTCAGCAACTCATTTGTACATTTCTCTTATTAAAACGTTTTTACATTTTACCACATCTCTTACCTCAAAGTAGGAAAACACAGGCATCGATACTCCCATCATTTGCATTCTTGGCGCAGTGTCAGTATCAGTAAATCTCTTTAAATATAGACTTTCTGCAGCACATATAAGATGTTAGCAGATAAAACTAATGTCATAACAGATAATATTAGTATACAGCTAAATTAATGACATTTCTTCAATAAATATAAAGCTGCTCAGCCAACAAAGCCATGTGGGATCCTCCTGGGTTACCTAACCAGTTTTGTCTTCAGTTTCTATGGAGGACCACATGGTTTTGACCAAATTAAGTGATGAAAATGAACACTTAAGGGCCGTTTACACAACACCGTTTTCAACTAAAAACAAAAATTATGTATTTTGGCCATTCATTTATACGTCAATGGCTTTTGGGGGCCTGAAAACATAAGCTTTTAAAGTGCAAGTTTTTGAAAACTAATGTTATTGTCTCTGTGTAAACTACAAAAATGTGAATTTGTGAAAACGCTCATATTATGCGCATGTGTATTACGTGTTCAGGCTATTGGCATGTAGTGTTTCTTTACAAAATGACTTCGCCATCTACTGGTTTGGTATGAGTAATACAGTGTTTTCCCGTGTAAACAGGGACCAGGGATCATCTGTACGGGAAAATGCAAAGGAAATATATTTCCATTTTCAGTACATCGATTTTGTGTAAACATACCCTTAGTGTTCATACAATCCACACTACAGAGTGTTAAAGTAACACTGAAGCAGTGTTGAAATTAATCAGATGATGATTTATGTGATCACAAAATGGTGTTGAAAAAATGATTACTGACTTACAGTTAAAAGGAGGAGGATGTTCAGTCCTCTGCTGTCGTCACTGTGATGGTGATCCATCTTTAGCAAAACGATTTACTGTCTATTAATAAGGTATCACAATGTGGCTGTATTAACTATTGTTGATTAAGAGCTCTTAATGTGCAACATTTGAAAATTAAATAAGATCTGCTTTTTTTTTAAAATATAAAAATTGCATTTAAAAAGACATCCTCAAATGGGTGAGAATGTTTTAAAGAAGTTATTTAACACAATAAATGTACATTATTTAAACAGAAACAAGTGCGCGCGCACTTTTACATGAATGGGTGATCCATGAATCTGTATAATTACCATATTCATAAGTTATGGTATTTACAGTAGACATGGTTCTCCAAGAGACCATATTATTTGAATGGCTTTTTTGATATTCAAAATTCTGTTCATTATTTCTTTGATTAATGAAATGCAAAACATAATTTCTGTATACTACTGGAAGCATGTTATTTCACATCAAATAACTATCAGTAATAATGCATGCATTAGAAATGACAATCACAGTAAATCTGGACAGTATGTAAGCAATGGCTCCGACTCCAACACCGATAATTGTGTAGAAACTAAACCAGATGAAAATAATCAGCTGTAATGCATTGAATCATGTTGTCAAGTACATCATGTGTCGTTTGCAGGGGTCGATAATGAAGATTTGAACATGCAATGACTTGTTGTGAATCACTTAAAGAACTGCAGGACGGCAGGGATACGGTGTACATTTTAGGACTTCCTCAGACCTCTGTCATACAACGAAAAGGCGTCATGCCTCAGACTAAAAGGCTTCAGTCATCGGACAAAACGGCTTCGCGCCTCAGACTGAAAGGCTTCTGGTCTCAGGAAAAATAACGTCAGGTGTCAGGTCTCATACAATTAAGCATCGGACGAAACAGCATCAGACGAAAAGGCATCGGATGAAACGGACTCGGACATAAAGGCATCTTTTTCTCTTTTTTTGCTGTTTTTTTGTATAGCCTAACTTTCTATTGGCTTTTATCCCATCATAATGCCATCCTTCAGTTGTCAGTTGTATTTCTGCCCCTTTTTATATTTAACTGTTACTATTGCCAATTTGATGTAAGGTGTGTGTGTGTGCATGTTAATTATAATCTATTGACGGTATTTATGTAGGCTATTTATGTAATCCCTTTCCAATGTTCTTTATGTTTAAGAAGGTAAGCAATAGGCTACCTGATATTTATTCTTACAGCTTTAATTCAATATTACACTAGTTAGGTTCTATTCAGAAAAGAACATGGCGATTTTCACACTGGTCTGCAGAAAAACATGGTTATTGTAGTTAACCATGGTAACCACTAATTGAGCATGGTTTTGCTACACTATAGTTTATGGTATTTGTAGTAAAATTATTGTTACACAAATAGTATCAATCCAACAAAAAAAAATCATAGTTACCACACTTTTACTATAATAAAACCATGGTTAATTTTCATATGCGTTCACGATAGTTTGCAATGCAAGCTAGTTGCAATGCTTTATTTAGCTAACTTTTTATACATGCAAATAAAACTAGTGACAAATTTACAAAATAATCTCAGTGGGATATGTTTTATTGCTACAACTTAGTATAACATTTACTGTAAGAAAACTGTGTGCATGTGACGCCACATTGAGGCGGGGAAATTTGCTTCTTTCTAAGTCCGTTTCATCTGATTCCTTTATGCCTGATGCCTTTTGGTCTGAGGCTGTTTCGTCCGATGCCTAATTGTATGAGACCTGAGACCTGAGACCTGACACCTGACGTTGTTTTTCCTGAGACCAGAAGCCTTTCAGTCTGAGCCATGATGCCGTTTTGTCCAGTGACTGAATCCTTTTAGTCTCTGACATGATGCCTTTTCGTTGTATGACTGAGGTCTGAGAATGTCCTAAAATGTACACCGTACGGGGAGCATCTCAAAGATCTGATCCATGGTTGCATACTGGTATCTGTCAGAGAAAATACAAATTTATTGCACTTTTCCACTGCGTGGAATGACTCAGCTCGGCTTGTTACGGCACGGCTCTCGCTTTTACACTGCATGTTACGGTTCAATACGGCTCGCTCCTCGGCTACCAATGAGGCACCTCGTCTACTGACCATGATACAGCCATTTCTTTTTTCAAGTTGTGTGTGACGATCATTTAAACTAAGCAAGTCGTTTTAAAAACAGAAACACAAACAAATGACACTGCAGTGGATGTTACTGTCTATTTAAATCTAGAGATTTGGTGTCTCGTGTTTCAAATCCAATGACGCTGGTAGTGTCGATTCTCTCTGACCAATCAGTGATCTGCAGTGTTTACACGTCACATTTAGTATCGGTTCGGCTCGCTTGGAACCTCCACCGAGGTGGTACTATTTAAGTGAGCTGTACCAATCCATACCAAGCCATCTCATGCAGTGGAAAAGTGCCAAAACATGAGACACAGCGGCCTGAAGACATGTGAAAGCATTAAATTATACGCCGAGTTACAATCTGCATCAAACACGGAGGATATAAAACCACTAACACCTTCTGAAGAGCTGAAGATGGTTTGACAGGTGTCAAATGCTGTATACAAATATATATGCATACCCGGCAGGATCCTCCTGTCCCGGAGCGTCGACACGAACCACAGTGAAGTTCTTTATGATCTCCTGCATCTCCTCAAACTTAAACAGGGTGAAGGATCAGCTCTATCTTGAGAGAGACAGACAACCAAAATCATTTAATTTACTATTTATCATTTGCATTGATATATCTTACATCATATACCACTACACATACAATAATAACACTTATAGCTAATACAACAGTTTTTGTCATACTCTCATACTCATGCACTTTCCCAGCCATGTGGGGCCCAAATGGGTGTCATCTGGGTTGTCTAACTGTAGGCCCCACATAGGTTATCCCAGATGAAATGAACACTGCTCAGTGTGCACACTACAGCCTGTTAAATGTAACACTGAAACAAAAGTGATTAATTGAGTGATCTGATTAGCAATAAGTGAAGCTGGTAAAGCTGTTTGTGGAGTTGTTTAATCAGATCTTGAGAGATTTAATGCCTTCTTTTATCTACATTTGATTTCATCTAAGTCTGTGGCTGGAAGCTGTAGTTTCTGTTCTTCTTGTTCCTCTTTCCTTCAGTGATTCTGCTTGTTCTCATCAGCTATCTTCAATAATGCTCAGTCATCACTCAATTAATCACTTAATTATCTCATTAATTCCAACATGTTTCAGTGTTACATTTAACAGCCTGTAAGTGTGCACACTGAGCAGTGTTCATTTAGCTTCATTCAGTTTTAAACAATGTTATTATTATATCTGCTCTCAACCCTCATTCAGCACATCATTTGTGCATTTCTCTTTAAAAACGTTTTACATTTTACTACCTCTGTTTTTGTCCACATCTCTTACCTCAAAGTAGGAAAACATAGTGTCGATACTCCCATCATTTGCATTCTTGGCGCCTGTGTCAGTATCAGTAAATCACTCTTTAATGGTGCTCTAAGACGTCAGATTGGAGAGCTGCAGAAGAAACACAAGCCATGTAAGTCATTTTTGGGTACATTTTGTCATTTATCAGCAGCATCATATAGAGCTGACAGACCTCTGGACAGCCCAGTCCATCCAGACTTGTGCGTTTGTTGATCAGCTCGAGCCCTTCCATGGCTTCAGGGTTTAACTACTGTGTGTGAGAGAGAAGAGAGCGGATGTAAAGCTGCGCTCAGTGAATGTAAAGATGCTGCATGACGGGCATATTTCAGTTCAAAACACTGGCATAAAGAAGGCCAAAATCGAAGGCATCAGAGCAGGTTTCTTTTGGAAACAAGGAAATACTATAATGCGTTGTGATGTAAGTTAGTTGATTATATTTTTAGTGTTTCTAATTTAACCAGTCTGCTAAGTGAAATAATATTCAATGTCTGTGTTGTTGTTGTTGTTGTTTTTTGTTTGTTTGTTTGTTTGTTGACCAGCAGAGGGCTTCATTCAGTCTTTGAGTGTCTGCTTGTGTTATATGTGTTGTATTTAACATATTAATGTTGCAACTTTATGACTTTAAATGTTTTATGAGAAAGAAACTAAATTTTAACTACTCAAAACATATTCCAGAAATATGCCACAAAATTCACTGAAGGGCCAAACTGAACTCCAAAAAAACAAAACAAGTGGTGAAATTATTTTACCAGATTTCCATTATTGACCAGAAAGCAATAAAAAAGGAAACATGACAATAAACTACAGTATGGAGAGCTACAAATAGTTTTCTTTTCAGAATTCTGGAAACCTAACTGAAAACTATTGATAAAAATAGTTTAGTTTTATTAAAATACTCTACTATTTCGTCCAATATTTATGTGTGTATTTATATTGCTGTATCTTATTCATGGCACTTGTACTGTATATGTATTTGATGTGAAATAACATGCTGGAAAAGCATGTTATTTCACATCAAATAACTGAAACATCAGTAACAATGCATGCATTAGACATGACACTCACAGTAAATCTGGACAGTATGTAAGCATCGGCTCCGACTCAGTGGCGGAGCCAGGATTTTTTTCATAGGGGTGGCCAGGCAGGGGCCAGCAACCAGTCTGGGGTGGCACAGAAATCTTCATTATTTTAAGAAAACAATTTGTCTGACTATAATGTAGCCTATGGACTGTGCCTACAACACAACTGAATACAGTTAGTTTGTTCTTAATTTATAATTGAGTTAGTGAATTAGATCATGGAAGGCTGAGTGAATTTGACTATTTAAACAAATTATAATAATTAGACAATTAGTTTAAAGACTAGTTCAAAGATTATTTAACCTTCATTGAATTTATGTATAATAAATGAACTGTTCAACAATTCTGAGTTTGTCTGTTTCAAAAACTAACCGAAAAATAAACACTAAATGTTTAACTTTCTATATTGTCAAAATAAATCATTTCAACAGTAGGAAAAAGGAAAAAATTTGTTCTCTTTTGAACAGAACATAAATGCCAGAATGTAAAATTAATTATTTTATGCATTTAAATGAACGCAAAATTGGCATCTTCTAGTACAAATGCACAATTCTCACATTTATTTATGCATTAAAAAATTACATATCAGCTTGTGCCTTAGGCTATATTTTGATCTCACATAGCAGAATATTTTAGTTCGGAGACATGTATCAAATAGGCGTACTACATGCATGCGCAGTTTTAATCGCCTTTTTGGTTTAATTATTTGAATTAATGGCTTAATTGACGACAGAACTACGAGGTTGCATGCTCGTTCTTTTGCGCTTTATAGTGAGTAATCTAGCCTACAGCGCGCCGTATTTGCACTAGATTGAAAAGTGCGCGGTCTTGCAACCCACCAGTTTAGAAACATTGACGTAAGCTATAGTGTTCGCCGTTCACTGTTCTGCTGAAGCTCATTCGGCACCTGTATCCTTTCCGCGCGTTTGACTTGCGCCTGCATGGCGCTGAGGCGAAATTGGAGCGCGCGTCTGAAAAGTCTCACGTTTTTTTAGGTCTTTAAGAGACGGTTCTGCGTTTAAATAAAAGGAGACAGAAACAGCCGTTGTGAGCGGGGTGGCCAAGCTTAGGCCAAGAGTGGCCACCCCTGGCCACCCCCTGGCTTCGCCCCTCCGACTCCAACACCAATAATTGTGCAGAAACTAAACCAGATGAAAATAATCAGCCGTAATGCATTGAATCATGTTGTCAAGTACATCATGTGTCGTTTGCTGGGGTCAATAATGAAGATTTAAACATGCAATGACTTGTTGTGAATCACATAAAGAACCAATGAAAATCTGTATCTCTTAGAAAAGAAACAGCAACATTTAGAAGTGATGGCCGTAGCACAGCTCTGCATCCTTGTTTATTAACCGTGATAATAGATTTACTATATTTTGACTAAACCACTGACAAAAACAGCAAGGAGACATTTTAATTATTTGTTTGTAACAGACTTTATTTGATTCTGTCATGATGTATTAATTCTGTATGTTCTGGCGCTCGTTGTGTATTTGTGTGTGCAATGTATTTTTCCCCTCGGGGCTTGCCGTATATAGGTTTGTGCATGTGCACTGTGGGTACTGGAGTGCCGCGGGTTTTTCAGCTAAATGGATGCATGTGTGGCAGAGAATAAAGTGAAAGAAAGTTCGGACGACTGTCGTTTATTGTTTTCTTATTTCTAAGTATTTTAGGTGAACCCTGTACGAACGCTCGGTCACATTGGTGGCAGCGGTTTTGTTTTGTTTTATTTGCTTTACGTGGCTCAGTGTTACGGCGTGTGTTTAACTAGTTAGTTTGCAGTTAAAAGTTAGCACGCGCGGGTTCAACATTGACACGGCCATCATGTGGTTTAAAGACGAGAATGATTTTTATTCGAGACGCGACCGCGGAAATATCAACAGACACGTGAAAATCGAGCTACCGTCGCCGTTCTCCGGTGATGAGAAGCAGAGCTTTCTGTGCTGGACACGGCAGTTCGAGGTCGCCGTCAGAGCGATCACAGAGGGAGACGGCGCTGCGTCAGTTAATTATGAGCACGTGAGGATTCTGCCGACACGTTTGGCCGGCGCGGCGTTTCTTCTGTGGGACAGTCTTCCTCCTGCTGTTCAGGGTGACTATAAGACTGTGAAGGAAAGACTAAAAGAGGCTTTCGGGCAAAGGCAGTTTATGGATCGCTTCCGAGCCAGTTTATCAGCCCGCCCTCGTGCCCCGCGCGAAAGTTTGGAGGTCTATGCGGCAGAGATCGGCAGATTAGTGGACGAGGCTTTTCCCGAGTATGGCGACAAGGCCCAAAGAGAAGAAAAGTTTTGTCGTTTCTTGGCTGGTCTGGATCCTGTGCTCAGGGCTAAATGTCATGAACAAGGAGCAACAGATTTGGAGGAGGCAGTGATAATTGCAGGTCGGTGCGAAAATGCCAGAGACTCAATAAAGACTGATTACATGCCTGTTAACGCAGCCTACGGTAATAATGATGGAGGAGCAGTGGCTGCTGTTCACTCTGTGACTGATAATGGAGGGCTATACAGAGCAGTTGATAGATTAACAGAAGAAATGAGAGACATGAGAATGGAACTGATGCGCTTGGGTGACGAGAACCAAAAACTGAAAGCAAGAGCGAGTCCTAGAGCAATGGATGAGTGGAGTGGAGATCGCTCTCAGTCTAGTGGCATGTGCCAGTGTGTCTGCGGGGGTCGTGGATGCCAGTCACGTGTCTTTGCCGCGCGGAGGGGTCGTTCGCCTGAGAAAAAATCATTCCAACAGCATGATGAGCACACATTAGGTATGGATGATCGTAGTTATAAAGACTCATATTCTGCTCGGTCCCCTGCTAAACGCAGCCCTAGCCCCAGTCCTCGCAGATGGAACAGCTATGAGAATGACTCCAGAAAGCGGGGTGTGCGTTTCATGTCTCCTGGCGGAGCAGAGCGGCGCAATGGGCCGGGAAACAGATTTTAGCTGATGTTGCGGCCCAAACACCAGCTATGCTGCCTGTGGGCCCTGAAATGGACAATGTTGATGATAGTGACCCCATTTCAAAAGACATTTATGTGATTGCGGATGCTGGCCGGGATGTGCTAGTGTCATATGTGAGAGGGGTGATTGAAGGTGTGTATGTGCAGATGTTAGTCGACTCCGGTTCCAGTGTATCTCTCATGAGTGCAGACTTCCGTATGTCAGTTCCAACACTTCGTAATCGTCCATTGAAAAAGGACTATGTATCGGCCCGTGCTGTGAATGGACAAATGCTAGATACACTGGGCACCCTCACTGTGACATTTCAGCTGGGTTCTGAGTCATGGCAGCATGTATTTCATGTGCTAAGGGAAACCACACAGACTGTGCTGCTGGGCTGGGATTTTCTGTTAAAAAATCATGCTTTGATGGATCTCAGCCATGCTAAGCTACAACTGTGGGACATCTCAGTTCCTCTCCTTACCAGCAAATATTTAATTCCAATGTGCTGCAACGTGTCGCTGGCCACCGCTATGAACTTACCACCCCTCAGTGAGTCAGTTGTGGCAGTTAAAGTGTGTTCACCCAATGCAGCCCATGTGGCGAGTGACTTTGTTGGCTATCTGGAACCCAATGTGGCTGATTCTTCCGGCCTAGTGGTTGCTCACACGGTGGCCACGGTTCACAATGGGCTGACCAAAGCTCGGATTTTGAATCCTACTGGACAGGACATTTCATTGAGACAAGGTATGCACCTGGGTGAGTTTTACTCAGTTGATGACTCTGATGTTCAGCTGTTTCATGATCCAGCTGATATAACTACAGCGACCATTTCCAGTGTGGCGCCTCCAGTGTCGCTGGATGAGTCACCTATTTCTGAGTCGGAGAGGGCTGCACTTTCAGCATTGCTGTCGGAATTCAATGGCATCTTCAGCTCCTCCAAACGGAATTCTGGTAGATGTACGCTAGTGAAACATCACATTAGAACTGGTGAGCAGACTCCCATTAAACAGCGTGCATATCGTGCATCCCCTGGAAAACGTGCTGAGATAGAGAAACAGGTTGCTGGCCTGTTAGCGGATGGCGTCATTGAGGAGAGCTGTAGTCCCTGGGCGTCGCCAGTTGTTTTGGTGAAAAAGAAGTGTGGCACATGGCGTTTTTGTGTAGACTACAGACGCTTAAACAGTGTCACTATTAAAGACTCTCATCCTCTACCCCGTGTGGATGACACGCTGGACGCGTTAGCAGGTGCAGTGTGGTTCAGCACACTAGATTTCTCTAACGGTTACTGGCAGGTGGAAGTTGCTGAGGAGGATAGAGAAAAGACAGCCTTTACGACAGGACAAGGCCTCTATCAGTGGCGGTCCATGCCGATGGGCCTATCCAACGCCCCCGCCACATTTCAACGCTTGATGGAGCTGGTCCTCAGGGGGCTCCCGTGGCACATCTGCATGGTATATCTCGATGACATTTTGATTTATAGCAAAACATTTGAAGAGCACCTGTCAAGTCTGAAAGAGGTGTTTTTGAGAATCCAATCTGCTGGTTTGAGACTGAATCCAAGCAAATGTCACTTTGCCAGAGATCACGTGGTCTTTCTGGGCCATGTCATTTCTCAGAAACGTCTTCAGCCTGATCCAAAGAACACGGAGAAAGTCTTAAACTGGCCAATTCCCCATTCTCCTTCTGAGGTGAGAGCCTTTGTGGGACTATGTTCCTATTACAGACGTTTCGTCAAAGATTTTTCTAAACTCGCTGCTCCACTAAATCAACTTATTGGGAAAAATGTGCCCTTTCTGTGGACTGCTGAGTGCGACAAATCATTTAACCTTTTGAAGAGTGTGTTGTCGTCCGATCCGGTGGTAATATTGCCTGACTTCAGTGTCCCTTTTAAAATCTACACTGATGCGTCCAACTTGGCCGTTGGTGCAGTTCTTGCCCAGGACAGAAATGGACTCGAGCGTGTGGTCGCGTACGCCAGCCGGGCATTGAATTCGACTCAGAAGCGTTGGTCCACCTTTGATCGTGAATTGTGGGCTATTGTGTGGGCAGTGAGGGAATTCAAGCATTACATCGGACTTGCCTCATTTACCATTATCACAGACCACCGACCACTCTTAGCACTTCGGCGTTTGTCCATTGATGATGATCCAACAGAAAGAAGAGGGAGATGGATTCTGGAGCTTGATCCATTGAATTGGGTCATTGTGCACAAAGATGGAAAACGGCACAAGAATGCTGATGCGCTTTCTCGCCGCCCTGATACACCTGGCCCTAGCGAGGCAGAGGCCAGTGTTGAGGAGGTACTGGAAGTGAATGTGGTGAGTTCTAATCAAAAAGACTACATTCGATGTCCATCTCAAGTCACTGATTCTGCAGGAGATGCGACTGTTGTGAACTCACTTGGCGATTCAGACAGTATGTCTTCCATGAATGCTTTGTCTCACAGCTTATCAGATATTAGGGCAATGCAGCAGGCTGACCCCGATATTGAGACTGTGTTGAGTTGGGTGACGCAATCCCAAAGACCATCCAGGAGAAAATTACAAGGGGCTTCTCAATGTTTACGAAAGCTTTGGACTGAATTTAACTGTCTCTCTATCAGGGATGGACTGTTATGCCGCACAGTTTTCTGTCCCCTCACAAGTAGCCCTGTAGTCCAAATAGTGGTTCCATCTGCTTTAATATCAGACATTCTTTTGCAGCTGCATGGGGCCCCAGCTTCTGCCCATTTCTCTTCTGAACGTGTGTGGGAACGGGCGAGACAATTTTGTTACTGGCCTTCCATGCACAGGGACATCAAAGCATGGTGTGAGCAGTGCAAAGCATGTCAAACACGACGCGGTCCGATTCCGATCCACTGTGCACCTATGGGTGGGTCCCAGTCAGTACGGCCATTTGAAAGAGTGGCTATGGACATATTAGAGCTGCCGGTGACTTCGAAAGGAAACCGGTATGTGCTAGTTGTCGAGGACTATTTCACAAAATTTGGCTACAGCATATTTCGTTCTGTATTGACAGGGAGTTTTTTTAAGCAGAATTTGATGAGAATTGGATGCAGTTGCAGATACCATAGAGAGTAAAAGAAACACTAGGCGGGAGGCGCCGAAAAGCGAGCTGTTTTTGCATCCCTGATATCTACAATTTCCCCCAACAACAGCCATGTTATCACAAAAGCACAATTTACCCTTGAAAAAGTCGGTGATCTTTCTTTTTCCTCTTTTTCCTCTTTTTCTCTCCATGTGCAGGGTTCTAAATTAAGAAAAATAATATTAGCTTCCTAGATAGCTTACCAAGCTCTCATGTACTGTACATTCATGCTCAAATCACATTCACTTTAATCAACTCACAGACTTGAATTAAGTCCTGATTTATCTTTCGTAATCACTGACTGGACAAGTAAGTTGTTAAGCTAGCTTTGAATAACTAGTCTAGCTGCTAGGTCTGCTGTTAGCTGGCAGATGGCTTCATACACATAAGTTACAGCTAAGTTAGCAAGAAACGTTGACAGACGTACTTTTCTAATCATTACATTGAGTATCTAGTTAATGCAACTTTTGATATTGGAACTCGAACTCCTAATATTTTACTATAAGCAATTATGGAGATATAAACACAATCGAAGCCCTTACAGGATTTTCATTCAGGATTTCACTCTTTGTGATGTCTCGTTTTTCCGCGTTTATCTAGTACGTGTCTGCGGGAGCACCACAACAACGATCTGTGACGCTGTATAGGAACTCACTCGGCTAATAGCTGCCCTGATTGCTGCCTCGCGCTAGGAAATAAATTAATTACGGTTATAAATACAAAAAGTCACTAAAACCTATAACTTTCACTATCATTTTTAATGTTAAAATATATTTGTCAGGGACCCCCCAAAATCCAAAAATGAATTTTTATGGGGGGTCCCTAATGACTTATGGAGGGTCCGGGACCCAGCACACGGTTTCACAGAGACCAAAACAAAAACAGACATTCCGACACGGAACGCACATTTTCAAAGTAGAATATCTGGCTGTAGCATTGTTTTTCTGAGAAACAAGTAGGTGAACTTAGCATGTTTCTTAAATATCTGCAAACATATTAGGGTATTTTTATGNCGGTTAATAAACAGAACTGCATGCATCTTGCGGAAGAACATTGTAGCCGGAGCTACTTTTCTCCGTGTGTGTCTATAGCGGGTCACGCAATTACTGTGATACTCTGCGGCGGGTCCTACCAGTCCGGTCTGAAATAGTCTGAATATAAACACTTATTATAAGTGTACCATAATGATTCAGGGTAAGACAAAAACACGGTTTGGAAAATGGATTCATGTTGCACATTCTCATTATCTAATTTTTGTAAATTTTGAACACAAATAAAGTTACGGACAGCAGCTATAAGTAACGCAATAGTTACTTTCCCTGGTAATTAGTTACTTTTATAATAATGTAACTCAGTTACTTACTCAGTTACTATTTGTGAGAAGTAACTATAACTAATTACTTTTTTAAAGTAATGTGCCCAACACTGAAGTGTATCGGACGGCCTTCTACATTTCAAAGCAATGCAAAAGGGGTACCTTCTGCCTCGGATGTCAACGCCAGGGATCTATGACCAAACGCCGATACGTGACGATGAGGAGTGAGATTGTGTTGGAACAAGATAATCAAGGTCCTCAGAGTTACCATGAAAATTGCATAGAGGTCAGTTTGAACTCTGAATTAAACTCTGCAGGACAGTGTCCCTCTAGGGCCGGATTTGAGGAACCCTGTCTGTGTTAGATTATAATTAGCCTAAACTATTTGTACAACAATCAAACATGTGACGTGCTTGATCATGATGAGTCACAATAAGTGAGCTATGGAGGAAAATGTCGCATAACACCAGATTTTCATGATATACACAAATAAGCTTTATTCAATAATCCAAAATCACTCAAAACACAGATATACATAGGAGACAACACTTATTCAGACTGAACATGGACATTAAAGAGAACCGACAACCTTGAACAGAAACACAGGGACATTAATACAAGGAACAATCAAAGGGAACTAGATGAACGAATAGAGAATCTGATAATCAATGTTTGACATGGCAACAAACTAGAGACTGAATAAGTAAGGGAACTAATTTATGAACTCAGGCAAATGGGACCAGAGCAAACGAACAGAACATAACAGAATATGCACGTTACATATAAAAGTTTTTTTTTTTTTACTATGCTTAATATTTATTAAACACCTATTTTACATTTAAGGTCAGAACCAGTGAAATAAAGCAAATAATAAGTGACAAATGATTTGTAAAACATAATGTGAAAAAATTCTGTGATAAATTTTGATTAATGCAAAAACAATTAAGAATACAGTTGTGTCTTACAGAAATGATTATCTTAGTACGTGTGGTAAGTGTATTAATTAGACTTTAATCTGAAGTAAGAAAAATATTATCATATTCAATGTATATGGGAAAATTTCCATGGGAATTATTTAGATACAGGTTTAACTTTAAATTGTTTACCCACAAATCATTAAAAAAGCTGTGATTTGGCTGTAGGCACGAGGCCGCAGGCAATCACAGCCATGCTGACATAGAGCCACATCGGCATGTTATTTATATAAAATATTATTTATTGAAAAATAATATTTAAATTAACAATATTAGCTTTTATAAGAGTATAAGAACTTGTACAATAGGAAGTAAACAGTTCAGTCAAAAGTACAAAAGCAGCGCTACAGAATTTCAGTTAAATAATGTAAAGTTATGAAACTTAACTTTGCCCTTGGCCAAATTGATTTGATCTGGATCAAGTAATAGATTAATAAGATTGCCTGTTTGATAAACCCCAAATTAATTATATCTCGTTTAAACACTATCTACATAAGAGCCAGTGGCAAATTCCAAAAGGAGTGGCTGAGATGAAGCTGTTCTCTGTGGGTACATGAGCTCTGAACAGCCTGGAGCTCACATCTCAGAAAATGTCTACACAAATGATCAAATATGCACTATATTTAAGTCGCATATTTGAGGTCTAAATAACTATATTCTCGCCTAAAAAAACTTTTTTCCATCATAATTTGGCTACATTATATTATCATGCACGCTAGCCAGAATCGTAGTATAATTAATGTTTTAAAAAAGTCAATTTCAAAGAGACATCAGTAGTAGTATTAGTATCAGTGATACTGTCCTTCGATCATAAAAAGATGCCATTAAACAAATATTTAAAATATACGGTGGTGATTAACTTAATTAGTTATAATCATGCTACACACATGAATTCTGGAGTGAGTTTCAGAACAAATTTTTTTTTAGTTTTTCCTTTATTTATGCTTATGGATACATCTGTAGGATGTTGCATAAGTCTGGAATCATATCTATGTTTAAACTATTTAAATCATTGTCTATTTCTCTGTCACCCTGGCCAATGCTATATAGTCTTTCAATTCCTCTCTTGTTTTTTTTATCTTTGTCTGGACATTGCAAAGCTCATTATATGTTCTCCTCATCTCTGCAATGGACTTGAGTATTTTGGATTTGACCTTTTTTGGATCAGATATTTCTCCCTGATTCATCTGGTGCATGTCTACAGAATCCATCACTATGAAGGTAACGTCAAAGATGACTAAGAGTCCACTCAACACACCTGATAGTGCTGCTGCTGCTACTCGTCCAACTCTTGCAGTCTGAGTAACAATTCTGCCAACATTTGCCAACAGGCCTAAATTCATGAGATCTGTAGCACACAAAACCTTTCTTTTGTTAACACTGCATGCCGTTTCTACAGTGTCAAAAGTGGAGTTGCCGAAAAAAACCCTAAACTTTGTGGTTTTTCTCACCACCTTTCTCAGTGTTTCCAATGAATTGAGAATTGGGTCACTTACAGATTTATACTTCTGCTGAATTTGTTTAAGACTCTCTCTGAATGAATTTTGTTGTACTGCATTAGTAATGGTGGATGCAGCACCTGTTACTCCACCTGCAACTCCGACTCCAACACCAACACCTGTTACAATCAGAGATGCTCCAAGAGTGAAAGGTGCCAAAATTAAACCTACCAATGCAGTGATTCCTCCAGCTGCTCCCATCACTGAACCTGACAGACTGCCTGCTGTGGCACTGTAATGAACAGACTCCATCGAATCTGTTATTTTTCCCCACTCACAAACTACAACCTCAATATCTTTATAGTTTTTGTTGTAGGACTTATCAAAGGCATTGATAGACTTATTGAATCTCTGTAGCAGTTTATCTGGAATTCTACTGTTTCTGTTTACTGCATCTTTCAGGAATGGTTTAGCCAGAATCTCTTCAGCTGAAGGTCTGTCTTTAGGTTCACAGCTGAGCATTTGTCTGATCAATTTCCTCAGTTCCACTGAGTATCTCTCTGAGATGGGAGGGGGGGTTCCTGTCATGCTGACAGCATGTTGTATGTGACGCTGCTTGACATCTGCCTGTGGAGGAAATAATAATGATAACAATAATAACAAAAAATCTGGTTAGTGTCAGCAGGGATTGGAGAAAAAACTGA
Organism: Anabarilius grahami; assembly: GCA_003731715.1. NCBI lineage: Eukaryota > Metazoa > Chordata > Actinopteri > Cypriniformes > Xenocyprididae > Anabarilius > Anabarilius grahami. The sequence continues at coordinate 87,746 of RJVU01053588.1, read as the reverse complement.
AAGAAAAGAGCTGGATCTAATTGCTTGAAAACAAAACTCCTCAGGTTCTTAGGAACCAAAAACTGAATTAACTGATTCATTAATTTCATTTTATTGTTGTGTTTCTATAGTAAAAATAAAATGCAGCACAGTTTAATCAGATAATCTGAAAGAGTTTTAAAACACAATTTACACATTTTGAACTCCTTTGAGTTTTACTCATCCAGAGTCATCAAGAATAAGCATATGAATCTCAACAACGATGACATGCTTCATGCTGCAATGCATTCTGGGAGCCATGTTAAGATTCATAGGCTGAATCTTGATGTCTGTGTGTGTAAGACTTGCAACAGCTTAAAAGTGTTTTGTGTACAAAGTGTTTTTAAACAGCAGCANTTTTTTTTTTTTTTTTTTTCATTGTTTATCAGATTAAAACACTGCTGGATCTCATTCTGTAGAGTCACATGCCTAATGGAATCAATGATTTTTACTGTATCAGCAAATTATTTTTCTTTGCAGTTCAAGCTGTTTGGCTTTAGGTGTAGTTTTTTTTTGTTTTCTGAGCACTGTGCTATGTTCGAACTGATTGCGCTTAATTTTATGTATCATTTTATTCTTTTAATTCTTTTCCTTTTTTTAAAAAATTGTATTTTAATGCATTTTATTTCTTAAGCATTCCATTTTTTTATGTATTTGTTTCCTCTTTATGTAAAGCACTTTGAATTACCATTGTGTATGAAATTTGCAATATAAATAAACTTGCCTTGCCTTCTGAGAGTAGAATGATGTTGAACCAACATCACATTGTAACACTGATTCAATGCCATTACCATTGATTTATGGATGAAATTTCAACATTTTTTTAACATTAATTATGGGTGCAAAAGTGATGTTGATTCACTGCAGTTAACACTGACACATTAACATTGATTTAATGTTGTTTCGATGGTTGCTATCTGGGAAATGATTGCCCTGATAGTGGAAATGGGGATTTTCTATGCTTTAGCTATTTTCTTAAAGCCATTTTCTATTTTGTGAAGCTCAACAATCTTTTGCTGCACATCAGAACTATATTATTTGGTTTTACTCATTGTGATGATTTGTCTCTTATGCTCAAAGTAATGTAATGACAATAAAAAATTACAAATTTACAAAACAAACTTTTGGTCATATCATCCACCCCTATTGTTAATACATTGTTGAGAGTTTTGAAATATTTTATTTCAATATATTTGAAAACCAAGGAAGCTCATTTCAAAGCACTGTGCTCTGGTTTGTAGATTATAACAGTAATTGAAACAGACCCATCAAAATATTTTTGTCATTTGTATGATGTAATACAGTGCTTTTTGAAGAAGAAGAAAAAAAAAATACTCACCCACACATCCAGCATGCAGAGATCATGGAGCAACCATCCCAATGACCATATGTCACTAAAACAATGAAAATCAAGAACTTAATTGATAAATTAAAGTGTATTTTTAGACTAAACTAAAATAGTGAACTTTCAAGTAAAGACCTTAAGGAAAAAGTAACCTTGATTAACATTTTAAAAAGCATTATATAATGCTTGTTAAAATATTGTTGAGAACATCAATGTTTTATATACATTCATTTGTCCAAAAGCGTACCTCTTTGAATTATATTTCATCTGATAAACTTCAGGGCTGATATAGAGTATTGTGCCCACAGCTGTATTAGCATAATCAACATTTCTGAAAAGGAAAAAAAAAACAATTTAAACTCAAACCTATAGAAGTCCAGGGGCCTGTTTCATAAAACAAGTTTACCAAATAAACTAGGCTTATTTCAATTAGTCTGATTATCTTTAACCAAATCAACTGACAATAAATCAGACTTACTGAAATAAACCTGGATTATTTGGTAAACTTGTTTTATGAAACGGCCCGCCAGACTTTTGATTTTGGCCAACAATTTCACTTCTATTCATCACTAGATCATATTTGTGTTATTTGTCTACCTTTCCAATACTTTTGAGCATCCGAAATCTCCTAGATTGATGTAACCATCTTCAGTCACAAAGACATTCTGCAATGACAACAGAAATCTCATATATCTTACAGATTTGACTTTGTGATATGATTTATTGAGCTTTATCAATGCATACCTCAGGTTTAATATCTCTATGAAGAATTTTCTTCTTATGGATATACTGCAGAGCCAGACAAATCTGAACCAGCCAGTCAAGGATCTACACAGAACAAAAGTGTGTGTGAGTGTGTGTCCACAAGGATTGTATTTCATGGATCATCACTAGAGAAAAAAATTATACCAAAATGTATTTAAAATACATTTATTTAATACAATTCATTAACATATTTACTGACATTTCACTTGACCACTTGACACTTACTGAGATACTTCAAATGTTTGTCTTTTAATTTTGATGATTATAACTGACAACTAATGAAAACCCTAAATTCATTATCTCAGAAAATTTGAATATTGTGAAAAGGTTCAATCCTGAAGACACCTGGTGCCACACTCTAATCAGCTAATTAACTCAAAATGGTCTCTCAGTCTAGTTCTGTAGGCTACACAATCATGGGGAAGACTGCTGACTTGACAGTTGTCCAAAAGACGACCACCTTGCACAAGGAGGGCAAGACACAAAAGGTCATTGCAAAAGAGGCTGGCTGTTCACAGAGCTCTGTGTCCAAGCACATTAATAGAGAGGCAAAGGTAAGGAAAAGATGTGGTAGAAAAAAGTGTACAAGCATTAGGGATAACCGCACCCTGGAGAGGATTGTGAAACAAAACCCATTCAAAAATGTGGGGGAGATTCACAAAGAGTGGACTGCAGCTGGAGTCAGTGCTTCAAGAACCACTACGCACAGACGTATGCAAGACATGGGTTTCAGCTGTCGTATAAAGCCACTCTTGAACAACAGACAGCGTCAGAAGCGTCTCGCCTGGGCTAAAGACAAAAAGGACTGGACTGCTGCTGAGTGGTCCAAAGTTATGTTCTCTGATGAAAGTCAATTTTGCATTTCCTTTGGAAATCAGGGTCCCAGAGTCTGGAGGAAGATAGGAGAGGCACAGAATCCACGTTGCTTGAGGTCCAGTGTAAAGTTTCCACAGTCAGTGATGGTTTGGGGTGCCATGTCATCTGCTGATGTTGGTCCACTGTGTTTTCTGAGGTCCAAGGTCAACGCAGCCGTATACCAGGAAGTTTTAGAGCACTTCATGCTCCAACTTTATGGAGATGCAGATTTAATTTTCCAACAGGACTTGGCACGTGCACACAGTGCCAAAGCTACCAGTACCTGGTTTAAGGGCCATGGTATCCCTGTTCTTAATTGGCCAGCAAACTCGCCTGACCTTAACCCCATAGAAAATCTATGGGGTATTGTGAAGAGGAAGATGCGATATGCCAGACTCAACAATGCAGAAGAGCTGAAGGCCACAATCAGAGCAACCTGGGCTCTCATAACACCTGAGCAGTGCCACAGACTGATCGACTCCATGCCATGCCGCATTTCTGCAGTAATTCAGGCAAAAGGAGCCCCAACTAAGTATTGAGTGCTGTACATGCTCATACTTTTCATGCTCATACTTTTCATGTTCATACTTTTCAGTTGGCCAAGATTTCTAAAAATCCTTTCTTTGTATTGGTCTTAAGTAATATTCTAATTTTCTGATATACTGAATTTGGGATTTTCATTAGTTGTCTGTTATAATCATCAAAATTAAAAGAAATAAACATTTGAAATATATCCGTCTGTGTGTAATGAATGAATATAATATACAAGTTTCACTTTTTGAATGGAATTAGTGAAATAATTCAACTTTTTGATGATATTCTAATTATATGACCAGCACCTGTATGTATGTATGTATGTGTATATATATTTGGAGTATAGAAGTACTCCAAATAAAGTTTAATTATATATATAATTAAACTTTATTTGGAGTACTTCTTTATTGCACAATGCACATTTCCTAATATTAAGCCTAAAATGTGTTTTAATATCACTATTAGTGAACGTGTACTTGCAATAGTTCCACTTCAGCACAATCAAATATACTTCAGTATATCTTTAGTTGGACCTCATCACTACTTCCAGATAACTAAAGTGCATTAGTACAAAATGAGTTGTTCCAATTTAGCAGACTGTAAGTATATCTGTTTAGTATACCAAAAGTACAATTGTAGGGTATTTATATTAAGTACATACATATGTAAATTTATTTGTAGTATACTTAGCATAAAATAAATGTAGGCCTATTTCAAATACATTTCAGTATATTTATTTTTCACTATTATTTATCACACTAAATCATGTTTTTAAATCCAAAATTTTGTAAAGTTTTATGTGAGCGTTGTTTAAAGGACAGATAATGGAATATATAGTATGTCTGCATTAGAAGCTCACCTGTTTTTCTTCAAAAGAATCATTCTGTTTTTGCAGTTTCATCAATTTGGAAAGATCACCTCCTTCACAACACTCCGTCACAATATATACTTGTCCTGCTTCATCTAAATAAAATAACAAATTAACATGAAGTCAAGTCAATAATTTAACTCATAATGTATTAAAATAGCTTCATTTTCTGACAGCTATACAGATGTTTTTGTATAGTTAATTGTGTTACAGTTTCTTCAGTCTCTACAGCAGTGTTTCCCAACCCTGTTTCTGGAGGCACACCAACACTGCACATTTTGCATGTCTCCTTTGTCTGACACACCCATTTCAAGGTCTTGGAGTCTCTACTAATGAGCTGATGACTTGAATCAGGTGTGTTTGATTAGAGAGACATGCAAAATGTGCAGTGTTTGTGTGCCTCCAGGAACAGGGTTGGGAAACACTGCTCTACAGTATATGTTTGTGGTTAGAAGTTCTATTTGATTTTTTAAGAAACACAACAAAACACTACCACATTTTTAATTCGGAATAAAGGAACATTAGTGTACAAAGAAAAGAAAAAAAACCTTCAAACGAATCCACATAAGTAACAATATATCCAAAGTTCAGAGTTTTCAAGATCTTGACTTCCTTGTGGAAAGTATCCAGCTTCTCCTTCTAAAAGAAAAAGAAAAAGAACTTTCATTTGAAAGTGACATTCTTAACTTCATTGGAAAGAAAAATACTGTATGTCACTTCTACGGTCAATACTTAAGTAAGATTTAGAAATGCTTACATGTTTGGGATGAATTTGTTTGACCACATAAGGATCTCCCTCTGTGTCAATCACCAGAAACGCTATTCCTGAAAACCCTTGTCCAAGTTCTTTCTGAATGGTGTATCCATGTTGTTTTAATACTTCTATAATCAAGATTTAGAATAATTTGTACAAAATACTGTAAGCACTAGAGATTAGAGAAACAAAGCATTTTCAAACTTTGAATCAACTGAACCAATTGCTTTGCCACAAGGTGCTGGTCAAAACTGTGTAAATGCAATGAAAACTCAGTCCAAACATGCTTAAAAACACCTTTTACAAAACAATTGCAAACATTTTCTTGAATGTGTAATCTATTAAATGCAATCTACATAAAATAAAAGTAAATTTGAATTTCCTAAT
>RJVU01053588.1:55938-70905 GCA_003731715.1 Anabarilius grahami | reverse complement strand
ACCTCCAAAGTAGCTTTTATAAACGTGCCTTAGAAAAAAAACATTACTGGTGTGCATCTTGAGACAAAACAATGGCACTGACATATTTAAGTATTTAAGATAAGTCTTACTCCTTTCAGTTTAAACAGCTCAAACACATTTTAGTCTAGGACTAGCTTAAGCCTGTGAAGCCAGGGGCCGGTTGCATAAACCACTTAGACTAGTCTTAAAAGTTAAGACACTTTTTTTTTCTTGAAGATTGGTCCTAATTTTTTAAAGTCCATTACATAAAAAGGTAGATTGGTGTAATTGGAATTGGAAAAATGTCCTTGATTACCCCTTGGTTAACTGCAAGTTGGTCAAACTAGTTCTTAAGACACAGTCTTAATAGTGACTAAGTTTATGCAACTGGCCCCAGGGGATGGACGTCATTTCTGGCAGTTACATACATTTACAAGTTATATAAATCTGTTTAAGTCAATTTACTACCAACTTGTTTTCACCTAGTCAACGTGCATTATGCGCCCTCTGGTGGTGTAAAAGAGAAATTACATGAAATTTCAATTACAATTTCTAGCCTATGGTAGATCATTGAAGGTCAGCAAGACACTGGTTAATAAACTGAGATTAAATATGCCCAGCTAACAGAATTTTGTTATAAGAACGTTCTCCAAATATTCAGTGTTGGTTCTGGGACATAATGTCCAATAATGTCCAATTTTCTTGATGTTAGACAAACGTGTTTTAAAAGGTATGATGTTCCTTAAACATCACCGATTTAAAATTCAACATTCTAGAAAAGATGATTTGTAATATTCCGAGAACATAAAAATGTCCAGTTTCCTTAATGTTAGTAGAGTGTTATTTAAAGGTTAGTATGATGTTCGAAACATTCTTTCAATCATTCAAACACCTGCTGTGAACAAGCACTGAAAGAAAAAGAAATAAGAACACAAACTACAACTTTCTTCAGCCACAGCCTTAGATGAACTGAAGATAAAAGGCATTAAATCTCTGAAGATCTGATTAAACATCTCCACAAACAGCATTACCAGCTTCACTTATTACTAACCAGATTGACTTTATTTCTGTCAGACGTCTACAGAACTTCTTATTGAGAATTAACAGAGGTTTAGACTTTTTCCGTTGTTTTGCTTACTTTTGGAATTGAAGCGTTATATGAGAAAAAAGTAATAATCTCAAAACATTTTTATGTTCTTGGAATGTTACAAATCATTCATAGAATGTTGAATTATAAATCAATGATGTTTAAGGAACATATCATACATTTTAAAACACATAACGTCATGAAAACTGGACATTTTTTACATTCCCAGAACCAACACTGAATATTTGGAGAACGTTCTTATAACAAAATTTTGTTAGCTGGGTTAATACCATTACATACCCCAACCTTGTTGCAGTCCTGATCGAACCTCCTGTTTTTTTTTTTTTTTGTTACAAATGAGAAGGATGCGATGGAACAGGTGAAGCTTGAGCTTATCCGGGCAACAAAAACAAGGCAACTTTATTTTTTATAGCGCGACGAAAAAACGAATGTGCGCTTAACATGCACGGAACCTTTCCTCTTCTCTTATGTCCAAAGTGGCCATGTCCGCTTGTTTTATAGAGTCGCGTACAGATTTGTGGGCGGAAAAACCGAGAAACCTGGCAGCACTGACCCATTATGTCCTCTCGTTTTTTGCAGAAATCATGTGACTTACCGAACCTGTTTTTTTGTGATGATCAATGTGCTTGAAATGCGTTTCTCAAGTATGCAAAGTTCGGACTTGCGTCCTTAGTAGTTTGGACTTGGCAAGTTGGACTCAGGAGAACGGACTCCCGAGGATGGGAGGACACAAGCCCAGTGATTCTGCAAATGGTACAGCAACGTTCTTGACAGCGTCTCTCTCAGCTCGCTCTGGCTACGGTTATCACTGTATGGATATTTTAGGCAACAATAAAACGAAATATGTTATAAAACACCACTCTGCCTCTTTTAGTTTTAATTTTAAAAATCTTAAACATAGATAATAGCCTCACAAATGTGGTTTAGGCAACGCATTCATTGATTATCTTCACTGCATGTAGCAAAACGAAATATAAAACACAACGCTGCCTCTTTTCGTTTACATTTTTACAAACCATTAAACATTCATATTTGGTTCAGGCATGTGCATAGCCTTTTTACTGTAATAAAATGAAATAGGCTATAACATAAAACACAACCCTATCACTTTTTGTTAAATGTCAGCTTTAATGCTCAATAATAGCCATTGTAAAAGTAGATGTACAATAAGAAATAAAGCAAACAACTCTGTCAAACGTACAAAATCAGCGCTCCAATGGGTTACAACATAGATATACATAAATTATTATGGGTTACAACGGTAAAGTTAAATAGCTTAAATATATAAAACTATGAAACTGCACTTTGCCATCAACCAAAACGATTCGCAAGGGAACAAATTATAGTCTCATGAGACCAAAGATTGCCCGTTAGATATACAAAAGACGAATTATATGTTTAACCGCTACAGAGACATCAGAGCCAGCAGCAAACGTCAGAAGGAACAGCGGAGGTACAGCTGTTCTCGGCGGGGTACATGAGCGCTGAGCGCCCGGTGATCGCCTGGTTCTCACAACTTCGACAACGTCACATCAAATTTTCCAATAGGCGCTATCTTTATCAATACACCTCTTTTAAAATGCAATTTCTCCCCTTCTAAATTCCATCAACAAGCTTTATTGCTTGGAAGCTGTGTTACGTGCACAACTTTTCTCCCCCCAAAGAAATTCTTTGGAATAATTTGAATATTTTAATTCGTGGAAAAACACTTTTTATTGAGAAGTGGTATGAAAGAGGTATTGTTTTTGTTTAGGATTTATTTAAAAATTATGGCACTATACTGGAATATGAAGAATTTATGACTTTGTATAATCTTCCTCTGCCAGCTAGAACTTTCAATTCTGTTTTCAAAGCTTTGTCTTAGTTATGCGCATTTATTTAAAACATACCTTTGCTTTAATGAGAGAAAATCAATTATGCCTAAACTTTTATTTGATGGTGTTTGTCTTCTTGATAAAAAATAAATAAAGAAAATGTAACAGTAAAGCGAGTGTTACATTATTCAGTGTATACATCTCCAAGGTGTAATTTTTTCTGGAACAATTTTTTTTGGACAAAATTCATTGTAAGAAAAATTTGGATTTCCAATAAAATAAGAGGTACACTTTAAGATTTTACATAATATCTACCCAGCAAACTCCCAAATTGCTTCTTGATCTTTCTAATTTATGTGTATTCTGCAAAGTTGAGGAAGAAACTTTACTTCATTTATTCTACCATTGCAATCATGTTAAATTTCTTCGGGAGGACTTAATTTATCATTTGTCTTCCTTTATAAAACATGATTTAAAATTGTCGCTGAAAGATATATTTTTATATTTTTCTGGACGTGACCGCATGCTGTCGATTTTGTTGTCAACTTTTTTGTGTTGCATTTTAAATTTTTTTAACCACAAAAACATATTTCTCAAGATTTTGCCTAGATTTGATGCGATGCGGCGGTGGCCATTTTCCTTGGCAGCTTAGGGATAGGCTTTGAAACAGGTAGGGCAACGTGGGAAGACCCACTGGAGAGATATGTGGAGGAAAGGCTGTGGGTGAACTGACCAGGCCATGTGTTTTTCTGAGGGGACCGGACGAGGAAGACACGTTTTCTCTTGAACCTCTTCAATTTCGAAATCAGAACCATTTAAAAAGAGAATCAGATTAATAGACTCGACTAGGGAAAAGAAACAGGCAGGTTCACTATAACGAATTGTGTCCACGTCCAGGCCCTTCAGAAAACATATTAAGTGGAGCATCTGGCCAGTTCACCAAACAAGATAGCTCAGAAAATGTCTCCACCAACCTCTCCAGTTGCCTGGAAAATCCAGCCTCACCGCTGTACCAGCGGATGAGTCTGGTCGCCATTGAATCAATTCGATTTCTAGGGCGGAGCAAATCCGAGCAAACAGGAAGCGGAGTAAACCAATCAGAGAAGGGTGGATATGACGTTAGCAAAGTGACAAGAGAGTCAACAGCGAAAAGTAAATAAATGGCCCCGGGCAACACAATAGTTTTTTGGCAAGCACGGAGAGTAGTTTAACATGGCTAGCGCTAGAGAGAGCGACGTTAATGACTTGTGTCGTTGTTGCGGTAAGAATTTGAGAATATGTGGTGTTATTGCCAACTCCCCTATGATTTTTGAATGATTGCTGCACTAGAGTGACGCTGTTTGCGTCACTGAAATAAACAAATCTGATTGCACGGTACGGTTTGGAGTTGACTCAAGGCGCGACGGAGGGCGGACTGACCAGACTGATATATCTTGTAGAAGATGTATCATTCTGGACATGCCAGGCAACCTCTCCAGTGGGCGACCGTCCTGCTTTAGGGTCCACAGACGGTCCACCGCAGAGACTTTAGGTCTGTGGTTCGTTGGGGGAATCGGGACCAGAAAAATCCCCATCTTTAAGTGGAAGTCGTCACTGTTAGGTCCGTTGTTCTGTCACACGTGTGGTTTGCAGCAGGGATGAGGCTTAATCGGACTTCCAATAAAGAAGGGTTTGTTAAAACAAAGGAATGTCAAAACAGCAACCAAACACAAATGTACTTTAAAGAAGACAATTAACAACGGACAAGGAGTGCAGGGAAGTGAGTCCAATATATAGGGAATGCTAATTACGAAGACCAGGTGCAGGGAATCCAGGGAGAGCGGGAGAGATGATGAGGAAAGTGAGTACAGGTGTGGAACAGGGAGAAACATGGGAAATGGAGTACAGGGAAGACATGAATTGTAACACTTACTAGTAACAATTGAATTAGAGAGCTCTGCAATTGAATTGGAGAGCTCTGCAATTGCTTTCTTACTAGTAAAAATTCAATTAGAGAGCTCTCTAATACAATTGTTACTAGTAAGAATTACAATTAGAGAGCTCTCTAATACAATTGTTACTAGTAAGAATTACAATTAGAGAGCTCTCTAATACAAAGTTACTAGTAAGAATTACAATTAGAGAGCACTTTAATGCAATTCTTACAAGTAACAATTGAATTAGAGAGCTGATAGATTTTATGTTGGTCTCAGCATTGAAGGAAAGTGGACAGAGACTCCTTTGTCCTCGGTTAAAGCTGTATCTTATGTTTTTAACATATGGTTTTCTTTATGTACCGGAACCATTTCCATATAAGGAACCAGGATCTACTGGGAGTGAATGGGAGACAGGGAATGGTCCCTGCTTTTTGTATTACAAGCATAGGAGAAGGTCTTTGGGATAGCAAGGAACTCCTGGATAGCTGACCGGGAGATGACCATATTTAGACTTGTTTTTCCATATGTATCACATTCCTATACCATGAGCTATATGATGTATTCTCTCTCTCATTGGCTGAACCTATACTACACCCCTTGTACTCTTTCTATATATTCTCTCTTTTATTATCAATAAAATGAGACTTTATTCTCCCTCAGCGCTGAGTGATTGCTCATTCAATTGCCAATTAAGAGGTCTGGGATGAGGCACGAATTTGAAGCAAAAACCTAACAAGAGCTCTATACTTGCTTTAGAGAGCTCTCTAATTCAATTGTTGCTAGTAAGAATTACTATTAGAGAGCTCTCTAATCCAACTCTAATATGTTTTTTACTAGTAAAGATTCAGTTAGAGAGCTCTGCAATTGCATTATTACCAGTAAGAATTGAATTATAGAGCTCTCTAATTGGAATTGTTACTAGTAAGAATTCAGTTGTAGAGCTCTGTAACTATTGGGTAAACAAACAAAAGATGGCACACTGCCACTGCTGCTCTGAAAATGTATTAAAAAGACAACGTTTCGACCAAAGAGGTCTTCGTCAGGTCAGGCAAACAGTAGATAGTGAAAAAATAGCAATTACTTACCATTTTCTCAGCATAGTCAGTAACACCTGATACAATTAGTTTCATCAACATGATCAATCACACCTGTTACAAGTCATCATACTGTAACGGCCAAATTATGTTAAATACTGTTCATGACATTAATGTTGATGTACCTTTAAGATAACTTCTTCTATGGCGTACGTTGTAGTGTGCATGCTGTTCTCATGTGAGCGCACACGCACAGAGTTAATATAGAGAATGCTCATGTGACGAGAGAGATGACTGCTCTACTGCTGACTGATGTTGCAGTGTAATAATGTTACTTTTCCACTTTGATTCATAGCGTTTATCAGAGTGCTTTCTTTTTCCTGTTTATCCTCGCTCTTTTACATGTATGTGAAGAGTGTGCTATATTTTGCAAACCATCTATAAAGACTCGTGGGACTACCAGTTCATTTGCCTCGGGTTTTTCTTCTCACCTCCTGTTTTCTATTTTTCATCTGGGCAGACTTCAAACCCTCTGGTAGACGTTACAAATTGGCGCCCGAACAACTGGATCCATACCAGTCATCTTTTGTTTTCGACACGGATGTTCTAATTTGTTGATCTTTTTGGAAGAGAATTTTGTTGCTGGAGTTTTTCATCGCGCTGCGGCAATCGGGCCTGGCTGACTATCTTGCTAGCTATGGAGACCATGCGGTGTGTGAGTGACTGATTTTCAGGTACTGTTTAAGTGTTTTTTTGACTGATTGCTTATACTATTTTCGTGGATCGTCTGGATATTGAACGCTTCAATTTCATACGCGAACTTTTGGACGTATTTTTCGACTGTTTTTGCCCTTTGATCACGTTTTGAGCTGAACTATTATATTGCATCAGGACATTATGGAAAAAACATGTTTTTTGCATCACTGACTTTTATGCGATGAGTGTCAATGAGGAACATTAACGTGAACCTTGAAAAGTGAAGAAGTCATGTGTGGGACATTATTTTTTCCCCCTTTTTTTTCCTCTCTCCCTCTTTTTTTTGTGGTGTGCATCTGCTCGTTTCAAGCCAGCACGCACTGTATAGATCGCTGTTTGCAAGACACTTGATTGGGTAAAATTTTATAGTGTGCAAATCATCAGTGCTTCCACGTTTTTTCTGATATTTTTTGATGTTGGTCACATTGCTGTGTTATACTGTTGGAAAACATATCACAGGGTGCTGTTAACAGGGAAATTGAATGTGCATGGTAATTATCTGCTAACTTTTAAAATAATGACTGATCTTTCTTCCCTGTGGGTGTGCGAAAACAACATTTTACTAAGTTCTGCTTTTGCTTACGTTATTTGTGGAAATTTACTGTTGTTCTAATTATTGTTTGCACATTGATTAACTGTGATTGTGTTTTTGTACATAATGGCTACTCACCCTGACTTTCAGTTTGACCTAACTGACTGGCCCTCAGTCGCAGACTCTCTTCCACAACAGGTAGAATCACAGCATAATGATGGAGACTTACAGACTCAAGTTCAGCTGTTACATGCAGAGGTTGCGGTGTTGCAGCGGTGCCTTCGTGACTCAATTAACCTACAAAAAGACATGCTGGACGGCTTGGCGGATCAACAGAGTACCGTGCCACAACCAGCTCCATTAGCCAGCTCGACGTCTTACAGCTTGGCGCAGGCTTCAAGGTCAGTGCCAGTCAATGCAACATATAGTACTGCACCCATATTTGCTCAGCCACTCACTGTGGATATGAATACCACAGCAAAAGTGCTTACTTCTGTGCTTCACCAATCACGGCTCGAGCTCCCACGTTTCCTGTCAAAAGAGCCAAGAAAATGGTTTACTATCCTTAGCACATATGTGACCACTTGGGCTCAGTTCTGTGAGTTTTTTAGGACCGTCTTTTTGCCTACAGATAATCAAGAATGTATCCTGAGGGGCATTTTGGACCGCATACAAATGCCTGACGAGCCGCTGCCAACTTTTGTTGCTCACATGTTGGGTGAGTTTCGTAAGCTAAAGACCCCTCCGCCCCAACAAGAGCAAATAGATTTGATACGGAAGCATGTGTTGGAGAAATACAGAGTCGCTCTTTATGGCACACCCATACCGTCAGTCATGGACCTCCTTTTGCGGGCTCATGAGCTTCATGCAGTCCTTGGTCCAAGTGTTGGGTGTCCGCCTCAGACACAGGCTAGCAGTATGCCCATGAGGGATGTTCACTGTTTTAAATGCTCCTTGCCTGGATTTACTACTCGTACATGCCCAAACTGTAGTCCAGGAATAAAGCTGCGTTCGCCTCCAACAGAGCCCCCAAGAGTGACTGGTGATTCTGTCAATAGACCGCCGGATGCAGGATGGATGGATGGCTCTAACCAGGCCATTGGGGAAGGAAATGTGGCCTCAGACTTTGCCCAGAAGGGAAACTTCAGGGGAGGGAGGATGTTCACACAGGGCAATCCTCCCTCCAGAAGATAAATGTGCCTCGTTTACCTTACGCTTCCATGAGTGATCAACCTACGCTGTGTCATGTAGAGGATGTTGCTTCCACGTCTTATTGGAACACTCCATTCAGAGTAAAGGTTAATCTTTATGGACAAGCTTTTGATGCCACTCTTGACACTGGTGCATCTCTTTCTGCGGTGCAATCAGTGGTTATCCAGACTATTCCTGGGGGGGACATAAAAATAAAGCCCTGGTCCGCACCTCCTATTCATCTTGCAGATGGAGCACCCTGTTGCCCACTAGGTGTCATTTGGTTGTCTTTGGGTTTTATGGGCCAGCGTTTCTATCATCGCTTTGCTGTTGTCCATAATCTATCTTCTCCTCTTATCTTGGAATGGACTTTATGTTGAGGTCTTCAGTCACAATCCATTTTCCGTCCAGGTCAGTGGTGCTCGGTGATGAGCCGATGCCCCTTGAGGAGTTAGAGAGAGCACTGACTCAACTATGCCTGTCCCTGATTTGTTGTGCCTGGAGGTCGGTTCTTCTGCCCTATCTGAAAAGGTTAAAGAAGCATCTCTAAATAACGAACAGAAAAACAAATTGACTGAATTGCTCGAGACCTTTAGTGGTTTGTTTGATGGACATTTGTGACGCACCTCGCTAGTGGACCATGAGTAATGAGTAAATGTAAAAAAAAAAAAAAATGTAACAAATTATGAGATTGTCACGGGTGATGCAAAACCAGTTCACCTTGCCCCTTACCGCACTTCTCCTGCTAAAAAGGAACTCATTGAATCTCAAATCAAGGAGATGTTGAAGGAAGGAATAATTGAACCCGCTTCTGGTCCTTGGGCTGCCCCAGTCGTAATCATCCCAAGACATTCAGGAGAGCCAAGGTTCTGTGTTGATTATCGCGCACTCAATAAGCTTACAGTCAAAGACTCCTATCCACTCCCCAGGATTGATGAATCTCTCGACTTCCTGGCTAGAGGGACTTTCATTTCCACCATTGACTTGGCCAGAGGCTATTGGCAGGTGGCGGTGGCGGAGAACTCAAAGCCGAAAACTGCTTTCATTTCCCACTGTGGGTTATATCAGTTTCGTGTTTTACCTTTTGGATTGTGCACTGCGCCCGCCACATTCCAGAGGCTTATGAACACAGTCCTCGCTGGTCTCATCTATAAGTCTTGTGCCGTCTGCTTAGAGGATATAGTGGTGGCGTCACCTACTTTTGAGCAGCACCTCTCTGACTTAAAGGATGTTCTATCCAGACTGGAGTCTGCAGGATTGTCCATTAAGCTTGCAAAGTGCCAGTTCTGCAGGAGTGAACTCATCTTTCTGGTTTATAGTGTCAACTCGGAAGGGATCCTGCCAAATGAAGACAAAGTAAAGGCAGTGATGGATTTCAGAACCCTGACTAACACAAAACAAGTCAGACAGTTTCTGGGAATGACCAGCTATTATAGACATTTTATCCATGATTATGCCCGCCATGCTGAGCCACTCTTTGCGTTGACCAGGATGGATGTTCCTTTTGTGTGGTCGAGTGAGTGTCAGACGGCCATGGATTTTCTCAAAGACAAGCTGACTTCTGCTCCTATTTTGAGATTCCCAGACTTTTCTCTTCCTTTCTTTATTCACACGGATGCGTGTGACAGTGGACTTGGCGCCGCACTCATTCAAAGGGACAACAATGGCAGAGATGTTGTGGTGGCCTACGCGAGTCGTTCCCTACATAAGTCTGAAAGACCATATTCCACTCCAGAAAAAGTGTGCTTGGCCGTCATCTGGGCCCTTGAACACTTCAGGCCATATATTGAAGGTCTTCATGTGACAATCTTTTCAGACCACAGCAGCTTGAGATGGCTGATGTCTCGCCCAAACCTGTCTGGCCGGCTGGCTAGGTGGTCTCTCAGATTGCAGGACTTTGACTTTGAAATTGTCCATAAGCCAGGGACAAGTGATAAAGTGCCTGATGCCCTTTCTCGTAACCCTGTTTCTTCCTGCGGTGCACCCTTGGGAATCCTCCCTGATTATGCCATAATTGGGGGCCTTGACCTGTGTACTTTACCCCCTGTAATGTTTTCAGATCGGGAGCACCTTAGGCAGCTGCAGCTCAATGACCCAGTTACGGGGAAACTTCTGCGGATGTTAGAGGGAAAGGATGAGAGTAACGCTGAGGAGTTATCTCAGTATGTGATCCAGGATGGACTCCTGTACTTTGTGGATGACAAAGTGTCTTGTAATCTTCACCCCATGAAGCGTCTTAAACTGTATCCACCTACGGCTGTTAAAAGGAATTTGATGGAATATTACCATGATCACCTGATGGCTGGACACTTGGGGATGACGAAAACGATAGCGAGACTGAAACTTCGATTTTATTGGCCAAAGATGTCGTCTGACGAAAAGAAGTATGTCGCCTCCTGTACTGTCTGCCAGTTCACAAAACCAAGCCAGAGGAAACCCGCAGGGTTTATGATTCCCATCCGGCCACAAAAACCATGGGAGTATACTGGGGTAGACTTTGTAGGGCCTTTACCGCGCACACCCAGCGGAAATGCGTACATCCTAGTCTTTGTGGACTATTTTTCAAAATGGGTGGAAGTAAGTGCAGTGAGAGAAGCAACTGCCCAAGTTGCCGCCAGCAGGTTACTAAGTGAGGTCTTTGCGCGTCATGGTGTGCCTACTTATCTGATCTCGGACAGAGGGTCCCCATTCGTCAGTGAACTCTTCAAGCATGTACTCACCACCCTGGGGTCAGAACACAGACTTAAAACTGCATATCACCCCCAAACTAATGCAACGGAGAGGGTGAATCGTTCGCCCAAGACTGCCATCCGTGCTTACGTTGGTAACAAACACACTGCTTGAGATCGTTACCTGCCCCAAATTTTGCTTTGCCTTGAGAACTGCACCACATGAAAGCACTGGCCATAGCCCATCCATGTTGCTGTATGGACGAGAATTGAATACTCCTCTTGACATTATCACTCAGCCGAACTGTGATGGTACGGATGAACCTGGTATTCCGTACCCAGAAAGTTTGGAGCCATTAATCAGAGAAGCGCATGATCATGCTAGGTCTTTTTTAAGTGAAAGCCATGCCAAAAGGAAGAAGTACTACGACCAGAGACGTCGGTCTATATCTTACTCTGTGGATGAACTGGTCACAGTAAAAACTCATCCCCGTTCTGATGCTCTGGCAAACTTCATGGCTAAGCTTGCACCTGTATATACCGGCCCTTATCGTATTACACAAAAGCTATCAGAAGTGAACTACAGACTCGTTGATGTGAAAACAAGAGCAGACGCAGGTGTATTTCATGTCGCAAATCTGCTGCCTTTTCGTACCTGGGACCCACATGTTGAAACCGAGACTGTGCCTGCAGACGGTTCTGCTGTAGAAGCAATGACTTACAGTTCTTTGTTGAATGACATGACTGAGGAAACAAGTAGTGGTGCTACTGCCATGAACTTAACAGACCTGCAAATTGAGGATGAATACAGTCACCCAGTAACAACCAGTGTTCATGATCTGTCAGGAAGTGTGGACAGTGTTGGTTGTTTTCCTGACTTACAAGTTGACTCTGGAACTCAAATCGATGACTTGACTGTTGATGATAATGATCTTGACAGACATCACCATGACTTGAGACCTCGACGTGCACCAAGAATCACCTCAGACGGACAAACTTGATCTTAAATAGTGTTAATGTAAATGTGGGTTCATATGTTTTTTTTTGACACTGTGAAGTGCAAAAGGTTTACCACCTTGTGTAAAAGAAAAGATTATTAGCGAAAAAGGATCAGTCTGTTGACATGTTATTTGTTATAGTGTTGAAGAAAAAAAAAATGTAAAAAAAAGGAATGTCCCATATTTTGTCTATGGTTGGTTATAAGCTGTTTTCATTTGTTTGAAATATGCTGCTGAAGACTATGTATTTTGGTCCATCGGTACTGTCATGTATGCCAGTGTATGCCTTAATACGTACTCCTGTATGGTTCTGTAATTTTGACAACTTTTCATGTGTGGGGTTGTTCAAAGTGATGTTGTACTCAGTTGTGCACGGCTGAGGCCAGCCTTTACCTTCCTGGGGGGGATCTGTAATGGCCACCTAAATTATGTTAGATACTGTTCATGACATTAATGTTGATGTACCTTTAAGATAACTTCTTCTATGGCGTACGTTGTAGTGTGCACGCTGTTTTCATGTGAGCGCGCACGCACAGAGTTAATATAGAGAATGCTCGTGTGACGAGAGAGATGACTGCTCTACTGCTGACTGATGTTGCATTGTAATAATGTTACTTTTCCACTTTGATTCGTAGCGTTTATCAGAGAGCTTTCTTTTTCCTTTTTATCCTCGCTCTTTTACATGTATGTGAAGAGTGTGCTATATTTTGTGAACCATCTATAAAGACTCGTGGGACTACCAGTTCATTTGCCTCGGGTTTTTCTTCTCACCTCCTGTTTTCTACTTTTCATCTTAGTTTCATCTTGCAGACTTCAAACCCTCTGGTAGACGTTACAATACTAATCACCCAATAATCCAAACAACACTGGTAACAAATGAAATCATATAAAATCATATATATATATATACAGTCGTGGCCAAAAGTTTTGAGAAGTACATAAATATTAGTTTTCAAAAGGTTTGCTGCTAAACTACTTTTAGATCTTTATTTCAGTTGTTTCTGTGATGTACTGAAATATAATTACAAGCACTTCATACGTTTCAAAGGCTTTTATCGACAATTACATGACATTTATGCAAAGAGTCAGTATTTGCAGTGTTGGCCCTTCTTTTTCAGGACCTCTGCAATTCGACTGGGCATGCTCTCAATCAACTTCTGGGCCAAATCCTGACTGATAGCAACCCATTCTTTCATAATAACTTCTTGGAGTTTGTCAGAATTAGTGGGTTGTTGTTTGTCCACCCGCCTCTTGAGGATTGACCACAAGTTCTCAATGGGATTAAGATCTGGGGAGTTTCCAGGCCATGGACCAAAATGTCAACATTCTGGTCCCCGAGCCACTTAGTTATCACTTTTGCCTTATGGCACGGTGCTCCATCGTGCTGGAAAATGCATTGTTCTTCACCAAACTGTTGTTGGATTGTTGGAAGAAGTTGCTGTTGGAGGGTGTTTTGGTACCATTCTTTATTCATGGCTGTGTTTTTGGGCAGAATTGTGAGTGAGCCCACTCCCTTGGATGAGAAGCAACCCCACACATGAATGGTGTCAGGATGCTTTACTGTTGGCATGACACAGGACTGATGGTAGCGCTCACCTTTTCTTCTCCGGACAAGCCTTTTTCCAGATGCCCCAAACAATCGGAAAGGAGCTTCATCAGAGAATATGACTTTGCCCCAGTCCTCAGCAGTCCATTCACTATACTTTCTGCAGAAGATCAATCTGTCCCTGATGTTTTTTTTTGAGAGAAGTGGCTTCTTTGCTGCCCTTCTTGACACCAGGCCATCTTCCAAAAGTCTTCGCCTCACTGTGCGTTTAGATGCGCTCACACCTGCCTGCTGCCATTCCTGAGCAAGCTCTGCACTGGTGGCTCTCCGATCCCGCAGCTGAATCCTCTTTGAATCTCAGCAGGTCCTTTAATGACAGCAATGAAATGCAGTGGAAAGGTTTTTTTGGGATTAAGTTAATTTTCATGGCAAAGAAGGACTATGCAATTCATCTGATCACTCTTCATAACATTCTGGAGTATATGCAAATTGCTATTATAAAAACTTAAGCATCAACTTTTCCAATTTCCAATATTTATGTAATTCTCAACTTTTGGCCACGACTGTATATAAAAAAGAAATTTACAAAAAAGGTTTCAAATCAAAATCCAAATGTAGACCTTTAGGAGAAAGAGTATTCAATGTGTAAATTGAACCTTGCGACGGTTCTGTCATTAATTAATATGAATGAATATAATTAGCCTTTTGCTTGACTACGTTATCAAACAGCTAATAATGTGTTGCTAATGTTACACACACTGTTCCTGTTCTTCATCTCAGAGTCAGACAGCTGCCTTCTTTTATGAGTGTCTGCAGAGCTGTTAGGAGAGGGGGAGGTGTAGCTGCTCTATTTAAAGATGTCTATCAATGCAAGCAAATGTAATTTGGTGATTACTTGTCATTTGAATACTTGGGTATTGTGTTTAAGTAGAATGCGAGGAGCACCTTTTTAGTTATTTACAGGCCTCCAAAATACTCTCCAGCCTTTGTGGAGGACTTTACAGAACTGTTATCAGAAATTTCCTCAGAGTTTGACTGTTTTGCTATTACTGGGGATTTTAACATCCACATAGAAAATGCAGAATCCAATATGGCAAAAGAAATCCTAACAGTTTTGAATACTTTTGATCTGACTCAGCATGTACCAGGGACGATTTCTTTAAGACTGCAAGGGAAGCTCGGCTTCCCTTATAATGTCACAAAATTAATGATCAAATATGTACTATTGTATTAACATTTTATTGACTAAAAATGCGTTAGAAAACGTTCATCTCAAAGACGAGTTCGTTCAGAATCAGTTACATATAGCAGGTCGGCTGACTCGATTTCCTTCTCATACATTCCCGCAGCGTCACAGTGCATTTCCCTATTGAAGCCCAGCGTCCATTGACTTCAATGGGGCT
>RJVU01053588.1:31243-49502 GCA_003731715.1 Anabarilius grahami | reverse complement strand
TACTTTGGTTATGTGGAAGAGGTCTTGGTACTTGTCCCAGGGTCCTGTGCTTGGGAGCTCCTTGTCGTCGCGTAACGCTTACGACAGATGCTTCCCTCACAGGCTGGGGAGCGATCATGGGTGGTCGCTCAGAGTCTGTGGACGGGTTATCATTTCTCCTGGCACCTGCCTGTTGATGATGACTCAGGCTCTACATCCCTGGGCACCAGATTTAGGGAGTAGACATCCTGTCGAGACAGGGGCTGAGGCCCGGGGAATGGAGACTCCACCCTGGGGTGGTGGAGCTCATATCGAGGTGCAGACTTGGCTGAGGCTGTGTCTGTACACGGTTTCCCTGATCGTTCTACTCCCGGGAGTTCTGGAGAGCAGAGTTATGGAGTATGGGTTTGGCCTCTGAGGAGGCCCAACTTGTAGACTCAGGTCTCTCAACTGAGGTTGTAAGACCATGCTAACTCCAGAGCTCCCTGCACAAGGAAAGTGGCAGAATCATCAGCGGGATCCAGTTACTGCCCGGTTGGTAAAGTGCTGGAATTCTGCAGAATCGATTATCTGCAGGGTTATCCCCCTCCACTCTAAGGGTTTACGTGGCGGCCTAGCTGCTTACCACGCACCTTTGGGTGGTGTCTTTGGGGAGAAACCCATTGGTGTTTCCTGTGTGGTGCGTCGGATCAGGAGTATGGCGGCTTTGGAAGCCTTTTTATAGGGGTATCCCTACAAGAGGTCTGTGATGCGGCAGGCTGGTCCTTTCCACACACATTCATCAGGTTTTACAACCTAGATTTGGGCTTCACCCCTGGGTCCCAGTTGCTTTGTCTTTGTTGTGCTCGCTGTTTTCACACAAGACAGGCACTGGTCAGTATGGCTGCGTGGGTATAAACGTTCCCACAGCGTCATTCTCGACGCAACGCAAGTTCCCTGCCATACTTCCGGCATGCCTGTGATCGACTTGCTTCGGTCTATCAGAAGCTGACATTGTTTGGTCTGGGTTTGCTTTATAGTTTCCTGGTCATGACGTCACCCACCTTCCGTCACGCCATTGGACTGATTTCATAGGTGCTTCACGACGCAATTACGCAGAGCGTTCCCACAGCGTCATTCTCGACGCAACGTCTCGTTCCCTCTTCAGGGAACTAAGGTTACAGTCATAACCGAGACGTTTTTACTGTTATTTCTATTCCTTATGTTCTATTTTTATTCTTCTTCTTTATGTAAAGCACTTTGAATTACCATTGTGTATGAAATGTGCTATACAAATAAAATTGCCTTGCCTTGCCTTCTAACAATCAGCATCCTTACAAACACTTTGAACAACTCAGAACGTCAGTGGAGAAAGGCTTATAGTTCATCATAACATCGTAATAGACTCACTATATTGATAAATCTATAAAATTTTTCATATCAACAGAAAATTTACCGGGATAACCTGGCTTCTCTCGAGTCTTTCCTGCTTCAGAGCAGTCATAGTTAATGATATGCTAAAGCCTGCCGGCACATTGTTGTGATTGGTTACAAGGTAGTATGTGACGTCAAAAACACCCACGATTTCAAACCGCAGGTTTTTGTTTTACTGCAGTTTTAAACATAAAATACTCAGCAATGGTGCTGATGTAACGGAGTTAAAAAAAGAATGTTAATTAAATGTAACTCCGTGAACACACACACCCGGAGCAGTGGGCAGCCATTGCTGCCCGCTGCCCGGGGAGCAGTTGGGGGTACGGTGCCTTGCTCAAGGGTCTCACCTCAGTCGTGGTATTGAAGGTGGGGAGAGCTCTGGACATTCACTCGCCTCACCGACAATCCCTGCCGGACCTGAGACTCGAACCCATGACCTTTGGGTTACAAGTCCGACTCTCTATCCATTAGGCCACGACTGCCCTATTCAAGGCAACCTATTCAGCACAGGGTTTCAAAAGTTGTGAAATACATTAAATTCATTCATGTGAACACCTAACATGCATAGTTTCATTACACAGCAAACCTCAAAGCCATATAAATATCAAGTACTAAATCACATAAATACACACATCAATAAATACACCAAATATCAATCAGGACGACATACCATCAATACCACTCAAGCTAAATACCCAGTCATCGTCAATATACACTATGGGAGATATGGGAATTGATAACCTGCCCTCATACCCCATACTCATTCACACACGCTCACTTTACAAACACATGGCGCCATGACCATAATAGACACACACATTAAATAAGGCCTCCCCGGCGAAAAAAGCAATACACCGTCAAATATTTAACAACAATTCATACATCAATAAAAATGAAAATGTACTGCTGGCTTCCTTACCCACTACCGGACGTGGGGTAAAGCGTTCTGGGAAATCCACGGCTGCCGCCTAACTTAGCAGGGGAAAACCCCAACACTACAAACTATCCCTCCCAATCTATTCGCACACATCGTACAATAATCTCCAGCCCACGTCCCGGCACGGCAGCCTCGGCAAGGAACTCAGCAGCACCAACAAGAAAAACCCAACCAAACAACAAAAACATTGCACCTTTATAGCTTTGATGCCTGATTGCTAATGCAACACAGGTGTTTCTTTTAACCCGGCACAGTACGAGGAAAACACTATGGATGCGGCTGATGTCAACACACCCCTTATTTGGAATGAGCAGCTTACATGATGAGGCTGGACACCAGGGGCAACACAGAACACTCTACTTAACCAGACATCGGTTCTACTGGCAAGAGATGGGAAGAGACTTGAAAGAGTAGGCTATATTCTAGGGATGAAACAGTTCTCTGTAAAAAAAAATCAAACCATACCGTTCTGCACACTCAGTTCGGCACGCAATTGCACCGCGGTTCATCTCATTTCTGACAATGCATACGCATCTATAATATGGTTTGTAGAAAATAATTAAAACAGACAGACAGAGTTAGGCTAATGTATGTTTCTGTCGATGGATACGCATTCTGGCTTCCCCTAAACTTTGTTCAATGCGAGTGTCATATGCTCTATCTGACCAGTCATTTACTCCGTCATCACCCGAGTGTTGAAAGCGCGCGAGTGCAGGTGAGACCTGAAGAGCACACATTGCTACCTGTGTTTAAACTAAACTTATTTAAGCCTGGCCAACTTAAACATTCGAGTGCAAGGCGCGAAAGAGAACTTAAGCATGCTCTTTGAGAAGATTTGTGCACTCATCCGAAGCATGCATGCGGAAGCACGTGTACAGCGCACAGATATTGAGGTCTCTTTCAAGTCTTGTGTTTGAATGGACAAATGCACACAAAATTATGTCAACATGCCCGTCTTGGCGAGTATCCTAACAAGCATAGTCGGTTATGTCTTAAGTGAACATATACACTCGAGAAAGAATGCATGTGTTCAGTATCAGTGTACTGATTACTGTATTATGTCTTAAAGAGACAGCAGCCCTTGCATTCCTGCTGTCTGAATTTGTTGTTTGATTAACATTAAAAACACAAGACAAGGAAATCACTCATTGCTCATGACTGAATAGTAACTTAATTATTAACAATGATTGATCTTTATTTAATTTTTACAGTGAAGATTACATGCAATGTTTTACATTTGATTAGCTACTTTATTCAGTTTCTGTACCTGAAAACTGGATAAAAAACCTGAAAAGCTTTATTTATTTGTATCTTTGCTTTACTGTATTTATTATTTGTTCTTATTTTCTTTATTTTTATTTGACAGTAGTCATTTTTTACCTGAATATAGCACATACCGAACCGTACCGAAACCTTGAGCCTAAAACCGTGATACAAACCGAACCGTGAGTATTCTGAACCATTGCACCCCTAGTATGTACAATGCTGAAAAGACCACTTGAGCTGGTTTGCGTGGATTTTTGGTCTGCTGAAGACTAGTCTAATAATCTAGTCTAATAAAAGTTTTCAGTACAAATGTTTTTTGTTCACTCAACTTAACTTTTTGAGGCATTAATTTCCACTGATTTATTTAAGTTTTAATTACTTAAAATATTAGTATTTTCAATAAGTATTTTCAATTTGTCAAATTTAGTTATTTGAACTTACAGTTCAATAGTTTTCAGTACCAAAGTTCATGTTCATATAACCTAATGTGGTTTGAATGAATTTGGTTGAATTTATTTAAATTGTCCTTTTATGTCAATTGTAAATATTATTTTATTTAAAATGTTTCAGCCATGTTTCAGTTGAGATCTTAATTACCGGTTAAATTCATTTCTACTATATAATAATTGATCTGATTTCAGCCACTGAAACGCCCCGGGTTACTTCACTGTAACCCTGTTCCCTGAAAAGGCAGGAACGAGAAGCTGCTATTTATTCAGCGCTATTCAGTGTCTTTAGTCGTGACCAGCTGTGAATATATGTGTAAAACAACGTCAATGAAATTGACTTATTTTTATAGCCTTGCATGACGTCATTGGAATGCGTCGTAGCGAGGCTATAATTAGATGTGCCACCTGTGCATCAGCAGATATTTTGTCTGAAGAGCAGTCCTGGGACATCTCAGTGCGGCAAAGAAGCGCAGCTTTTCGTTCCCGCCTTTTCAGGGAACAGGGTTACAGTGAAGTAACCCGGGGCGTTCCCTTTCAAAGGCTACACTCTAAGCTGCGCTTTATTCAGCGCTGTGGGAACGAGAATACCCATGCTGCCGCACTGTGTGTCCAGACCCCCTGGCTGTGAAGTGTGTCATAAGCACAGAGAGTCTCAGACACTAGCTTGCGATGTCGACTCAAGGACATGAGAGCCCGGAGTAACATGAAAATCCAAACTATAAAACCTTATGAATGTGTGCGGAGAGGACCAACCTACCGCATCACAAACATTTTGTAAGGGGGCGCCCCCCGCCAAAGCTCTAGCAGAGGCAACTCCCCTGGTGGAATGAGCCTTGATGCCTGTTGGTGAAGTATGACCACGCGCCTCATAAGCAAGGGCAATAGCATCTCTCACCCAAAGTGACATGGTCTGTTTCGTGGCGGCTGCACCCGTTATGGCCGCCATGACAAACAAACAGTTGCTCTGACTTACGCCACTGGCTGGTGCGGTGGACATAAGTCTGAAGAGCACGGACTGGACACAGTCTGTGAAGTCTCTCCTGATCCGGGGTTGTGAATGGTGGAGGGCAGAAGGCTTCAAGAGTGACCGGATGCAAGTTCGAGAAAGGAACCTTAGGCAGATAGTCAGGATGAGGATGCAAAACAGCTTTCACCATTTCTGGGGCAAAGTCTAAGCAGGATGGCACAATGGACAGAGCCTGCAAATCCCCAATTCTTTTGAGAGAAGTTATAGCCATAAGAAAAAACATTTTCAGAGTTAACAGCTTGTCAGAAACTGACTCTAATGGTTCAAAGGGGGTCTCAACCAGGCCATCTAGGACTATTGCTAGGTCCCATGAAGGGATCCTGGTTCTAGAAGGAGGCTTAACGCTCCTCGAACGAAGCGAGCGAGAAGGACATGTTTGCCCAAAGGCATCCCGTCAATCAGAGCGTGGCAAGCCGAGAGAGCAGCCACATAAACCCTGAGAGTGGCGGGGCATGTACCTGTCGATAATTTTTCCTGCAGGAAGTCCAGAACTGTAGCAGTTTACTGGATCTGCATTGTGTGCAGTACACCATCTTTCAAAGACACCCCATTTGTTGGTATAACTTGCTTAGTAGAGGGAGCTCTAGCATTTAAAATAGTCTCGATAACTTCAGGTGAAAGCCCTGTGTCCCTCAGTTGGTTCCCCTCAGGGACCAAACATGAAGATTCCACATCTCTGGCAGGGGATGAAATATTGTCCCCTGCGCCTGAGACAGAAGGTCCCTCCTGTTCGGTATCGCCCAAGGTGAGCCGTCGAGGAGAGATATTATCTCTGAGAACCATATTCCATTCAGCCAACACGGCACTATCAGAAAGAGGCAAGTCACTTGTTGGCGAAATTTGGCTAGAACTCCTGGGAGAAACCGGAGTAAACGCATACAGGCACATTCTGGGCCACATATGCTCATCACATCCAGACCCAGTGGAAGCGGGGTGACTCCAAAAGAAATAGAGTGGACATTGCGCTGCCTGTTGGGGCGAAGAGGTCCATCTGTTTCATAAAATCTTTACCAGATTTGACTACCTCGGGTGGAGTTTCTACTCCCCCGTCGGTATGCTCTGTCTGGACAGATATCTGGGGATATAAATCGCCATGAGGGACAGGAACTTGTCCTGAGCCCAGAGCAGAACGCGCTGCACTAGTCTGTCTAGACGTTGCAACGCAGGCCACCCTGGCGATTCATATTAGAGGCTACCGCAGTAATGTCCACCCGCACTAGGACATAGTAACCCCTTAACTGGTGGAGGAAGTACTTCAGGGCCAGAAATACAGCCATCAATTCGAGGCAATTGATGTGCCAATCGAGAGGATGACCTCACCATATCCCTTTGGACTGGACGGCCACCTAAGGCCGCTCCCCAGCCTGTACAGGAAGCGTCTGTTGTTGGCATCTTGCAACATCAACGCACCTAGAGTGGGACCCAGGGTGAAGAACCATGGTCTGAGCCACATAGAAAGGGTACGAAGACGCAGCGCGTAACCCTTACCATAAACATGGATTTTAGAAAGTGCACGAAGCATTAGCGCGTGACTTACCATAAACACGGATTTTAGAAAGGGCACAAAGCACTCAGCGCGTGCCCTTGCCCTTATTTGCCGTAGAGAATTGCCTAGACAAAACCTCTCGGCTCTGAGCCACAACTGAAATGTCTCATGTGCAAGAGGCCCATAGGAATCACCGAGGACGCTGATGCCATGAGACTTAACATTTCTTGATACTGCAGAACAGTGCAATCTTGGCCTAGCCTGACATTGTTCAGGGTGGTTAGAATGCTCTCGACTCGAGTGGGAGACAATCATGCCCGCATCATGGTCGAATCCCATATGACCCCTAAATATGTCGTTCTCTGGGTAGGACAGAGAACACTTTCCTCTCGTTTAATCTCAACCCTAGAGAAACTAGATGGGCTTGGTACGACACCTGTGTTGTAACGCCATCTCTTGCGACTGTGCTAGTATTAGCCAGTCGTCTATGTAGTTCAAAATACGAATGCCCTGGAATCGCAACGGAGCCAGTGCTGCATCCATGCATTTTGTGTATGTGCGGGGCGACAAGGCTAGGCCGAATGGAAGAACCCGATATTGGTAAGCTTTGCCCCCGAAAGCGAACCTCAGGAACCTCCTGTGTTGTGGCAATATTTCTATGTGAAAATATGCATCCTTGTGATCGATCGCGACAAACCAATCGTGATGTTGGATTTGCGACACGATCATTTTACGGTTAACATCTTGAACTCGAGAGCTTTGACTGAACGGTTTAAGCCTCGAAGATCTAAGATTGGACGCAGCCCCCCGCCTTCTTGGGAACTAAGAAGTATCTGCTGTAGTAACCTGACTCTCTCTCTAGAGGGGGAACATGCTCTATGGCCCCTTTCTCCAGCAGAGATTGCAGTTCTTATGACAGTAAAGTCGCTTGCCCCGGCTTCACGGTAGTGGAGACCACGCCGTTGAAATGCGGAGGACGACAAATAAATTGGATTCTGTATCCTAATTCTACTGTCTTTAGAACCCACACAGACACCCCTGCCCCTTTGAAATAAGCAAAGCGAACGCGAAGCACTTTAACTGTGAACATTCACAATGCTCACACTCACCCTGTTACAAACAAACTCACCCTGTCTTCCCCAAACAAACAAAACAATACTAGTGTGTGTCCGATTCGGAGATGGAATGCGAACACGGAGACACACGCCGTTTGCTTTGTTCAGCGATGACTTTCTCTCAAATATATAATATATATCATGTGTGTTCACTTTTCACTTGAAAGTGAACATCAATGACATTTCTCAAGATCTGAGCAGAGGATGATTAAACAACTCCAAAAACAGCTTTACCATCTTCACTTATTACAGACCAGTTTGACTTTATTTCTTTCATAAGTTTCAGAGAATTAACAGGTTTGGCTTTGATTAATGTTGATATTTTTTATTGAAAAAAAAAATGTTAGAATGCACCATCATAGTGAAAAGCGTTTGCTCTAGTTGAGCACTTGACCCTTGGCTTTCTTTAAAGAATTTTTTTTTACACTAATTGTAGGAGTTTCATTAAGGACACTTGTGCTTTGATAAAGTAGATCAGCTAAAGTTGTTTGCTTTTACCACATTCAAATGCTTGCTGTACAGTGATTTAAATTACAGTTTAAATGACTGTTTCAATTCAATTCACATTTATTTGTATAGCGCTTTTCGCAATACATATCGTTTCAAAGCAGCTTTACAGAGAATGAAAGTCAACATTACAATTTAAAGAATGCATTTAGCTAATAATGTAATAATTTAGGTGATTAATTTACAATCACTGTTAGCAGTTTAATTGAAGGTAGAAGCAATGAGCTCCTGGAAATAATCCATTACATATTAACAATAAATAGGATATATAGAAATTTGGGAATGTGCATTTTGATCCAGATGTTGCGTCATCTGAAGTCCTCGCAGAAGTTGGTGCCGTTTCTTCAAAGGTGTTGGTCATCAGGTGTTACATTGTTTCAAAGCAAATACAGTAGTAAGGTTGAGGCCCTACTGAACTATGAAGATATTTTCTTTTCACTAAACAAATTTTGCATGAAAGAAAGAACACTAGTGCATTAACACTGACACAAACTGAGAATATCCCAAAAAAATTTTGTGCAACAATTTCAAACTGGGCATTTAGACACACTTTGACATCAAGACTCATCATACAAACCTCAACAATGGTGACAAAACAACTACTAAAATCCATGCCGCAATGCATGCTGGGAGCCATGGATGAGTTTTGATTGGTGGACCCAGAATGCACTGCAGCATGAAGCTTTTGTTGATTGTCACCATTGTTGAGATTCATACGCTGATTATTAATGTCAGCATGTGTCTAAATGATACCGTACATCAAAACGTAACTACTTCAATGCTCAGATTGTCATGACACTGCTGGAGCAAATGCTGCAGTATCACAAGATCAGTAGAAAGTTTAGAGGCAGTAATAACACTAAACATTAACAATCAGTGATGAGGTTTCAGATATGATCAGTGAAGCAAACCACTTTATGATACCTGTATCATTAATAAGTAGCAAGCACCACCATATCTCATCTCAGGATTTCTTTACCACAACAAACATGCTTTCTAAACAGAGTGTTAAAACAGCAAGCTTTTGGAGTTGTTGTTGGAGTTGTTTAATCATCTCACAATTTAATTGTTCGCAGTTAGTGTTTTCGTGGCTGACATCAGATCAATTATTGTTTGCAGTAGAAACGAATTTGAATGAAAACTTTCTCAACCGAAACATGACTGAAAGATTTGAAATAAAATAATTATTTATTGGGTTTAACTTAGAAAATAAGTCAAAGTAGGTTAAATGAACATAAGCTGTGTGTAAGATAAATCTTATCAGCCTGACTTTTCTTTCTCTGTTTCTCCCTGTTTTCTCTCTCCTGGTCTTTAAGGCTGCAAGGGTGAGAAGGGAGACTAGTTGTTACTGTTTCATCACACATCTGTTTTATGTATATGTGTGTGTGTTTCTTTGAAAGCAGCCAAGAAAGGGTCCCTGATTCTTTGAGAAAGGGCCATAAGGCTGCTCCTTGAAGAATGGTGCCTTCAGCCAGAAGTTGACCATATTTAGACTTGTTATATACCATATTCCTGCATGATCTGATATAAAGTAATGTATATTCTCATTGGACAGTTGCTACACCACCCCCTGAACATGTATAAAAGCCATGTACAGACACTTGGGCCCATGCATTCAACGAGTGAAAAAGACAAACTGAGAATGAGGCACAGGAAAAATAAACAGAGATTAAATTAATCTTACACTGTGGTATTGAAAACTTAAAAAAATATATTTTATTATTCCAAATAAACTTTATAAGTTCATTTAACTAAATTTGTCAAGTAAACACAACTGAGTCAATGTAAAAAGATAACTCAAAAAGTCAAGTAAGTACAGTAACTATTTTCTATTTATTTATTTATTACAGTGTGGTTGCTGTAATTGTGTGTTTTTAAAGCACAGACCCAGCCCTGGCTTTGCTCTGTCCCGTCCGCGCTCTGCGCCTGTACGTGGATAGAATGTGAAGCTTTAGGACCTCAGATCAGCTCTTTGTCTGTTACGGAGGCCAGCAGAAGGGAAAGGCTGTCTCCAAGCAGAGGATGGCCCACTGGATAGTGGATGCCATCGCCTTGGCTTATCAGTCCCAAGGCGTGCCTTGCCTCTCGGGTTGAGAGCTCGCTCCACCAGAGGAGTTGCCTCTTCCTGGGCGCTGGCTCTGCTGTCACCGGTCAGATGAGTCTCCCCCTATCTCTAGGCTGGAGCCATCCCAGGGACTCCATATGCGTACTGCCCACGGCCAGTCCATATGTGTATCGCCACGTAAATTTCTTCCCTGCAGGGTAGGTTGTGGCCTCCGCAGCATCCCCTACAGGTTCGCTTCCCCAGTGTTGTCCAAGTCTTACTGTAGTGGGTCTTGCGAAACAGCAGTAGACTCTCTCGGTGTAAGCTCGCCCCCTTCTCCGCCCCCCGGTGCACCGGGTGGCTAGAGCTTGCGCTGGGCGCTGGAAGGTGTCAGTAACTATGGCGTTTTATTTGGGATCCCAATTTGTCGGTCACTACTGACGTACGTCGAATGTGACAGACTGAAAGGGAACGTCTTGGTTACGTATATAACTCTTGTTCCCTGAAGGAGGGAACGGAGACATACATCCCGTCGCCACAGTTCCTGTGCCCTCGCTGCAGTGCAGACTTAAGGTTGTATCCTCAGCGAAAAACAGAGTGCGTTCTGCTTCCCTATTTATACCACTTGGCGGGGGCGGTGCGCATTATGCAAATATCGCTAGTTTACTCAAAGCTGATAGGGCTCTCTGGCGATATCCCAATTCGTTGGTCACTACTGACGTACATCTTTGTTCCCTCCTTCAGGGAACCAGGGTTACATACGTAACCGAGACGTTTTTCCATGTTTAAATAAACAAAATAGTAACATTCTGATAGGTACGATCTAAACCACCTTAATGCCTGTCCTTGAATACCAGTGTAATTTTGTAATCGATCTAGGAGTATTTTATGATCTATAGTGTCGAATGCAGCACTGAGATCAAGTAACACTAGTATTGAGACACAGCCTTGGTCAGAAGCTAGAAGTAAGTCGTTTGTAATTTTAACAAGCGCAGCTTCTGTGCTATGATTCGATCTGAATCCTGACTGAAATTTTTCATAGATAGTGTTTCTTTGCAAGAAGCAGCACAATTGTGCCGACACAAATTTTTCTAGTATTTTAGACATAAATTGATGGATTGAAATAGGTCTGTAATTTCTTAATGAGAGGCTTAATAACTGCTAACTTAAACAGTCTTGGGACATGACCTAGAGATAAAGACGAGTTGATAATATTGAGAAGAGCTACAGGTAACAATTATTTCAGTAGTTTAGTGGGTATTGGATCGAATAAACATGTTGTTGGTTTTGATGCAATGATAAGTTTAGTTAGCTCTTCCTGTCCTATAGTTGTAAAGCACCGCAACTGTACTTGATGGGCGATAATTGAGGATGAATCATAAAACTCTGTTAAAGGTTGTACATTTACAATTGTATTTCTGATGCTTTCGATCTTCTCAGTGAAGAAATTCATAAAATCATCACTACCAAACTGTAATTGAATATTTTGTTCTGGTGATGTCTGTTTATTTGTTAATCTAGCCACTGTACTTAAAAAACCTTGGATTGTTTTGGTTATTTTCTATGAGTTTGCGGAGATGCTCAGCCCTGGCTGCTTTTACAGTCTTTTTATAATGGGAAGTGCTGTCATTTCCACACGATTCTGAAGACCTCTGAATGAGTTTGACTTTTTACTTATATTTGAGAGTATAACATTTAGTACAAGCACAAATGAATTTAACCTGAGTTCTGTTTCCTGAGTAAAATTAAGAATATCTCTTTAGATTGTTGCAACACCGCCGCCACAGCCAATCAGACAGGACTTGTGCTTATAACAGTAGCCAGGGGGAGTATACTCATTATAGGGGGACTCAGTAATATTTCAAATCCACTGTTTGGAAGTTAGTCAAGCTGATACCAACAACAAATGTCTAATAAATCAGCATTAGGGGACGTATGACGGTCGAGGAGAGAAACGAGCAAGAGGGAGATTTGAAAATAAGAAAAAAAAAAATGCAGAATGAGAAATGGGACACAATACAAAACAGCTCATAAGAATATCACTGGAATGAAGGTTTATGCCTGGGCAAGCGCTTTAGGACCCACGTTTATATTAGAAAAGCTTTCCAGCGCTGGAGAGAGCTAAGTGGGAAGGCCCGAAAACAGACGCAGAGACTGCTTTGATCACATTTCATTTACAATAACCGCCTTAGGTGTCAGTGATCTATGGAAGCCCGTTTCCGCCACAGTTGAGTAAAAAAATATAATTCTGTAAGTCATAATAATGAGAAAATTTCTCATAATTATGACTTAGCATCTCATTATATTGAGAAAGTTTCTCATAATAATGACTTATTTTCTCATAATAATGACTTAACATCTCATAATAATGAGAAACTTTCTCGTAATAATGACTTAGTATGTCATAATAATGAGAAACTTTCTCGTAATAATGATTTAACATCTCGTAATAATGACTTAGTATGTCATAATAATGAGAAACTTTCTCGAAATAATGAGAAACTTTCTCGTAATAATGATAAACTTTCTCGTAATAATGACTTAGTATGTCGAAATAATGAGAAACTTTCTCGAAATAATGAGAAACTTTCTCGTAATAATGACTTAATGTATCGTAATAATGAGAAACTTTGTAATTATGACGCATTGTGCGCTGGCGCTTACGCTATACTATGATACTATTGCCTACTTAGGCGCCGATGTTGCTGGTGCTTATTCTTGCTAACGGTGGGCCTCCGCGTGATCCATGGATTTTAAACAAATAGAGCAGTATTTCAGAAGAGGACTAACAAATCGTGAAATACTAACTCTACTGAAAGAGTTACATGGAGTCAACATTNACGACGTTGTGAGTTGGTGATGGGATGGTAATGGATTTACGAGCACATGACGTCGTGGTTACGTTGTCTGTTGGTAAGTCACGAAATTACCAAAAAGTACGAATACGTTACGTAACTGTTACGTCGTGTGTTAGCAGGTATTGCCTACTGATGTGGCAGCTTTCATTCAGCAACAACTACAAACATCAGGGCAGTTACATTACAGGTGGATGCATCAGAAATGCTGGCTCAATGGAATTATCACTGACAGAGAGACAGTGCGGGTGATTTTACGGTTGCTAGACGACGAGGGAGTTGACCTGAGGTCTAGGAATCGACTTCGCCGTCGAGTGTATTTCAGCCGTGGACCTAATTATGTGTGGCATATCGATGGATATGATAAATTAAAGCCATACGGAATTGGTATAAGTGGGTGCATAGACGGGTTTTCCAGAAAAATAATGTGGCTTGAAGCGTACAGAACAAACAATGATCCTCGGGTTATTGCTGGGTACTTTATGACAGCTGTGATAGAAGCGGAGGGCTGCCCTAATATGGTGAGACTGGATCTCGGCACAGAGAACGTCCGTGTTGCCGAGATGCAGAAATTTCTGCATCATGGTACACATCTCGACTCTACTTGCGTCAGTCTTGGCCCAAGCACCAGCAATCAACGGATTGAGAGATGGTGGCTTACACTTAGAAGTCAGTGCATCCAGTTTTGGATGAACCTGTTCGACAATCTAAAAGAGGATGGACATTATGCTGACACTTTCATGGACAAATGTTTTGATCCAATTCTGTTTTCAAAACTTAATACAGGTGAGTCACATGTTGTATTTTTATCATTTGTATTTAAAGCATATATTTTTCATTCACTCACCCTCATTTTGTTCCAAACCTGTACTAGTTTCTTTCTTGTTGAACTTAAAGATGTTCTGAAGAATGATGGTAACCAGACAGTTTTGTCTCCTTTGACTTCCAAATAGTATTAAAAAAAATAATAATAAAAAAAAAACTATTTGGTTACCAACATTCTTTAGAACATATTTGTTTATATTCAACAAGAAAGAAACTCATAGGATATAGGCGAAGGATATATTGGTGAACTATCCCTTTAAGTCTTAAACATTCTGTGGACTACAATTACTTTGTATCTCTAAAGTAGTGTTGTGTAGATTACTTATGAAATGCAATCTAGTTACATTGCACAATGCATTAAACCTGTGTGTGCACAAGACCCCACAGAAATTTGGTTCAACGACTCACTCATTAAATGTATCATTTAATTTTCCCAATTTCATATCTCTATAGACTATTTCATCTGTATATTTAAAACATTTATGTCATGTTTCTGCAATTGTAATAGCTGTGTAAATGCCTTTACACTTCAGATATGGAATTTTTTTCATATACTGATTGATCATTTGAATGGTAAAAACCTAAAGTGTCTTTCTATTTGTATTATTTTTTTATTATTAAATCTAAGAATTTGACATAAAAGATGACAATTCATAAGGCTAGAAAATAAATGGTCCCTATAAAAGTAAAAAAAAAGAAAAGGCCCTGGAAATAAATTTAATAGGACCTTCCCTGCAGATAGGTAATGCAATCTTTGTAATCAAGTAACTGTAAACTGTAAACACGGCAGCTGTCAACTACCCAACACTTCTCACAATAAAGTAATTGGTAAATTACATTATGGAAAAAATATTTTTTTGTAAGGGTGCTATGGTAACCTTACTGACTAAAGATTACAAACCCATCATATAAGTGACATTTTCTTCATTTTATTTTTCAGGAGGAACTGGATCAAGTGACATCATCATGGAACAATCATAGAATACGACCAGTACATAACTCTAGATCTCCAAATGGTCGCCCAGCTATTATGCATGCAGTACCACAGTTATATGGTGCCAGAGATTACTTACACCCTATAGGCTTACAAGAAGTTGAAGTGTGTCTGGAGGAATGTGTATTCAAAGAGTACCCATGTGACAAAGATGTGTTTGATGCCTGTGTTCTCCTCATTACAGAACACAATCTGGATATGTCAAAAGATGTCTATTCAACTGTGGATATTTATATCAAGCTCAGGGAGTTGTTAAATAATGAACTAGGTGACACAGTCTAAAATTATTCGTGAAGTGCATCATTTGATTGCACTGGAAGCATATCGAAAAACAAATGTTATTCTCTGCTTAGTAATAAACAAAAAAATAATTGATGTTGAGCAACAATAAATTGATATGATCACAATGCATCCCTTTTGGATTTATACACTGTATTTCACTTTATTGGTGTCAACCTTAACATATACTTTTTATTCTGTGGAACACTTAATTGAAATGAAAAAGGCAGGCCTACTAATGTTCAAAATAATTAATTAAAAAACAAACAAAAAAATAGCATGCTTTATACTGGACAATCAAAGCAAGCAGGCAATTCTTTAAACAAAAAGTGTAAAGTTTATGGTTATGTACAGTATTCAACAGGATTGGGTATACTTTTGTTGGAAAACAGAACAACATATTGCATTGCAACTGTAACGAAACGGGACTCAGGCAGAGATCCATGCTTTTATTCAAAGTGAGCATAGTAGTACAGGCTGGGTCGATCAGGGGCAAACAGGAACAGCAAGGAACAGGCAGAGTCGTAATCCAGGTACAGGCAGAGGTCAGGGCTGGCAGATATCACTCACAGGTCGGTATACAAAGCAAGGGTCAGGACAGGCGGCAACGGGTCAATAACAGGAAACAGACAGGAACGGTAACAACAGGCAGACAGGATATAAACGCTCGGAAATGCAACAATAGTTAACAAGACTTAAAAAACTTAAAAACAAACAAAACAGAAGGTAAGACAAATTTTATGGTGGTACATAATGTAAATGCCCACAGACTACACTTTTACATTTAGAGGCAGTAGTCTTTTCTAACTTCATTAATTAGATAATGTCCATCACCCACACATTGCATTCTAAGACTTTGTTAATTTCGGATCTGAAATCAGGATAACTGTCGTAGAAAACTGACAGTTCCAATACACAACCACAAGTGTGTGCAACTGGGCGTCGTTGGAAGCCTTGAATCTGTGTGAAGTTAATGACGATAGTTTTTCCCAAAAAAAGATCAGAACCAGTGCAGAATCTAAGAAACCGAGACAGACCCCGTGTGCCAGATTCCCGAAGATATGTGGTTAAATACCTTTGAATCTCCCTCTGCTGGGTATTCATATTTTCTGGGAAAGAAAGAGCCCTTAGAACCTTTCTCACAGTGGGCTGCAAGTTTTCATACACCGAGGAAATGTCATCAAGATGACTGATGGCAGTGGAAAGCATGTTTGCCCACTGCTCAATGACATAGGCAGGCTCTTGAATCACTTTTTTGTGGGCAAGTTCTTGCAAGATTTCCTCTGCATTATTCTCTGTTGGTGTTTTACGACAGCTATGGCCATCCACAACTTCAAGTATTTCTTCTTTGTCAACAGTGTTGAAGTCAGATTGCCATGCTTCAAAGACTGCTCGTTCAGATTCTGGGACAAATTTCAGGAAATTCTCAATGAAGTTGCTTTTCGCATATCCAAAAGTGGCCTGCTCCAGGATTACCGGAGCTAATTTCACAGGAAGGTACTTTTCCTTTTGCCATCCAAAGGCAATTATACGGCCTACACTTTCCCAGTGCATTTGT
The DNA here is from genome assembly GCA_003731715.1 of Anabarilius grahami. Taxonomy (NCBI): domain Eukaryota; kingdom Metazoa; phylum Chordata; class Actinopteri; order Cypriniformes; family Xenocyprididae; genus Anabarilius; species Anabarilius grahami. The sequence continues at coordinate 32,768 of RJVU01053588.1, read as the reverse complement.
CCAAAATCATGCCGAAGGAAAGGCACCTTGAAAGAGCTGCCCATAATGCACTGTTCATAAAAGTCATTCCAGAACTCGGAAAGACAGTCTCTCACAACTCCTCCTTCATCGTGACCCCTCTCAAGTTTTCCATCTGGTGCAATAAGTTGAATTTTTATTTCACACCCTAACAAACTTTCATCCAAAAAGTGAGCAATGAGTTCTGAGAGGACATGACCACGGTGGACAACTAAGATCCTCTTTAATTGTTCACTATGTGCAGTGTTGTTCAAAGGTGAGAGAGGTAATGTATCATCCAAACTTTGATTCTCCACATTAAAAATGTCTCCATTGAGAAATGTGATAGTGTTGCTGTCATCAAAAGCATTCTCATCTATGTTGGAGGAATTGATCTCTGTGGAATAAATAAACATCTCTGGTCCTGTGTTGCTCTCAATGTTAATCGCATTTGTGTTATCTGTACTTTCAGCTGGAATTGTTGTTGAGGAACTGTTTAGTTCTTCTGTCCTTAAAGTCCCATCTGTTTCCTGTTGCATATGCAAGCTGAAGTCACTTTTCTTCTTTGTCGTGAGGTAGAATCTCAAAAGTGACAACTTTGTGTCTGCGTACAGTTTTCCAACTGTTATCTCTTCATCTACAAACATTTCTTTGTAATCCATTAAATCAAATTCAAACTCATTGATTTTTCCCTCAGGGCTTTTTCCATTTGTAAAAAACAGCCTGACTGCTTGCTCAATCAAATCAGATTTCTTGGATTCTTTTGATACATCTACTTTTCGTGTGCCACCACCCCTTCTTGTTCTCTCTTGTTTGTAGATTTCATTTTCTGTATCGTAATTCATCCATCCTAATTCTACCTTTCTCATAGTCTTCTGAGCAGTCTTTGTTGTTTGTTGTTTACTTGTTGTGGCAGAGTCATCACACTTATGTTTTTTGGATAATTTAGATTTCAATCGCTCAAAAAGTTTTGATTTCCTGTTATTGGGGTCATTCCTGTTACTGGCTTTCTGTCTGCAAAATCCCAAAATGGCCAAACGATCACCATATGATGGAAAATATGTCTTTAGCTGTTCATCTGTCATTAGTTCAATGACACTGGCATCAATCTAAAAAGAAAGGAAATGCAGGTTAAATATTTGACATTTTGAGTTTGCATGTCAACATACAATTGTCACGAATCAATGGTTGGGTGCCAAAAAAAAAAGTAAATTTAATACATATACATATAAATTTTATATATACAATATCCACATACACACACGTTTGTGTTTCAGACAACTTTTGTACTCATCCTAAAATCATGAATAAGTACATCAATTCTTTTTTATAATTATATATATATATATTAATAAATTCAAAATGTGAAATAGAATCATACATTGATTAATTTTACATGGACCATTTTCACAGACTGTGATGATGCATATCAAAAGTTTTCACCAACACAAATCTAGTAAAGTTAATAATACACATTTATAATATTGTTATATTACCTTGTCAGTAAATGACAAAAAACAAAACAAAA
>RJVU01053588.1:7598-19936 GCA_003731715.1 Anabarilius grahami | reverse complement strand
ACTCGGGGTTTACTGTGCCTATGACAAGAAGACTGGGAAAACAGCACCAAATGGCTTATCAGCATACAGCATACAGCACATCAATGTCGCATTAGAAGTCTTAAATGCAATAAACAGAAGTTTGGCATTTACAAGCAGGCAAATTAACACACTCTTAATCGTATAGTCACAAATAACACACATTTGACTCGGCTAACACAACTAGGAGCTGACAGACAAAATAAGTACATTTCTGTGTAGACTATAGTTCTAATTTGGGCTTAAAAATAATCCAGACTTAATTATTAAGATGGAGCAAACATTGATGCGACTTACCAGCAAGACGAGCTATGAGACTCTGATTATATAGCTCCGCCCCGCAATATCATGTGCACTAACGAGAGTGACACAACAGCCAATGGAGAGTTCTTCTTCTTCTTCTTGTTTTACGGCGGTTGGCATCCAGCGTTTTGGTGCATTACCGCCCCCTTCTGTTCCGGAGTGTGGATCAGAAAATAGGTTTACAGACTAATCATCCACCTTCCCCCAATCTCCCCTGTTCACACATACCATACACACATACACCCACACACTTCTGCCCTGACCTACAATAATACTATTTATACAACTAGCTTCCTTAATACCCCTATACTTATTCAAATCCTATCAAAAACCCCTGTTTCTCTTAAAAAATTCATAAGAATTCTGGTCTGATCCCTACATTTTGTGCTCAATAACCCTTTTAATGTGATGTCTTGAACCCCTGTCTCCCTCAGTTTGTTCCTCATCACCTCTCTTTGTGCTTCATACCTACTGCATCTCAAGACTACATGTTCTACTGACTCCTCTTCTTGACACCCTTCACACTGACCGGTTTCATGTTTCCCTATTATCTTAAGTGTTTTATTTAATAGACAGTGTCCCAATCTTAACCTAGTTAACACCATTTCTTCTCTCCAATTTCCACTACCAACTCTTGTCTCTTTAACCTGACTCTGGATTGGATATAAGTGCCTCCCTTTCTCCTCTCTATCCCACATTACTTGCCACTTTTGATTTATTTTCTCCCATATCACACTTTTAACCTCTGCTTTGCTGATACTTACTTGCATTTCTATGTTTCTTTTTAATAACGTCCTTTTTGCTAATTTATCTGCCATTTCATTTCCCCTTATCCCTACATGTCCTGGAACCCATATAAATTTTACGTCTTCCTTGATTTCAATGGAGAGTTTCCCAATTTATGCTGAATTTAACAATAATATTTTTAAACTCCGTTACATATATATATATATATATTTATACATATATAAAGTTCAAGATGGCGTCTCTAAGACGCGGCGTGGCAGGAGCTGCTCTTAGAACTAAAATTAAAAGACCTAGTTTTTATACATTTAATGAGTTTAGTTTACNAGTTTACCGATCAACTTTATTGCGGCTTTTATGAATTTTTACAAGTCGAAGTTTATGCAGAGATTTTTGATCTTCGGATATATGTTTGCCCTCCTTTACGCTTCTGTTCAGTGTTGTTGGACTACTCATGCATGTAACAACGAGACCCAGTCGCTAGTTTGTCTATGTTTCGTATTCCGTTGTCTTAAAACACGGAAAAGCATTAACACCGACTGTATTGAGAAGTCCCGCACATGAGAGATCTACGCGGCCTCAGAGAAAGGTATTGCTTTACCTGATAACGACGTTTCTCCTTGCTGGCGATATTAAACTCAGCCCAGGCCTAATGTCACAGATCCCTTGTTCCTTGGACTTCATTTCCCATCATCCTCCTGTTTCCACACCTGCACTCACTTCCCTCGTCATCTCCTCATCATCACGGATCACCTGCACCTGGACTCTATTATCAGCACTCCCTTTATATTGCACTCACTCCCTTCACTCTTCGTCCGTTCTCGGTTTGTGTTAAGTGCATGTTTGGTGTACTCTGCCTTTTGGTTAATTAAAAGTATTACATGTTTGTGGAAATCCGTATCTGCCTCATCTCTACACCAGCAGCCGTAACTTGTGTGGCGGTGTCCGGGTTTTACACTGGGTAAATTAATAAAGCAGAGTAGTGACCTGGCAAGTGTCTTCATTCACCAACTTGCAACACAGACCACCCTGCTAAAACACACATATGTGGGAGATGCGGAATGGATAAAAATAACTCAGAAAATAAAAGAGGACTTAAATAAGCCCATTAATGGCATGTCTGAGTCATGCTCTTAACAAACTATGTTATTTCCATATTGTTAATAATACATGTGTAACATTTTAATTTACTTGTTACACAATGGAGCCTAACTTATTGTAATACTTATTTGACTTAGCCTACTGTTAGGGCTACACTCAGAATTATTCCTTGGCATCCTCAACTGCATTTTTTTTATTGTTTGCGTGCTGGATATACGCTATGACGTCGTGTGTAGACTGATGTTAACATTTAAGCTCTGGTGAGAGAAAATGGCTTTATCAAAGAATCTAAAGAGGAAAATTGTCAGCGAAAACAGGGCATACAAAGAAGAATGGAAAGACAATTATGCATTCTTACCTAGTTATGTGAATGCGGACGCAAGCGGCGCGATGCGACGCTTCAAAAGATAATAGAACCCATTTTAATCAGTGATATAGCTGTGTCTCATTTCGAAGGTTGCATCCTCCTGGGGTCGCATTTGAAGGTTGCATACGTCATTGAGGCTGTATCATTTTAGAAAAGTAAGTAGGGATACTCCGAACGTGACCTTCGAATGCATCCTTCTTTCACAGGAATTCGGAGGGATGCATGAGGTGTATCCTTCGCTGCTGCAGATAGCCCACAATTCTTTGTGTTGCTGATGTTAACAACTTAATATCTATTATGTATATCTTAATATCTATTATTATTAACAAATTGATATCCAATTATGCTGTTCTTCTTAATCTCCTCCTCCTTTGTCTCTGTAACAGATACCTGTTGTACATAAGCCAGCTCCTCAAGCATTAACCAAAATAAAACAAGTAAATACATTTTCTTTCCAAATTACTTTCCAAATTTATTAATAATTTTCATTCATTTGCTGAGAGCGCAAGGAGGCTGCTGTAAACGCATTGGCATAGCAACGACTTCCTGTTTCCTTTCCTGTCTGTGTGTCCTACAAAGGACTTCTCATTTAATTCTGGCTAAGGACACTCCATATACCGCATCCTATACAGGATTCGTCCACTTGATGATGCAGCCTTCGAAATTAAATAAAATGAGACACAGCTATGTCTACACTGAACACAACACATTCCCGACAGTAAACAGATTCAGGTCTAAAATATATATTGTACGTTTTAATCCCCTGGATCACACTATACAAACATTGTGATCTTAACTTTATTAATTATTAATTTACTATTAAAAGTAAATATGTAAAGTTGCATAAAATGGAAATACTCAATAAAGTAGGCCGCTACCTCAGACGTTAATGGTTGGATTCCACAACTGATAACATAAAACATATATGTTAAGACAATACAAAATTTACTGTAGGTGTCATAAAATTGACTGAATTTGAAAAATGTTCTATGGCGTTTCTGATTTGGTTATGAAATTCGCTGATTTTGGGTGTGTAAGATGTGACGGATTCTGTTGTCCAGTTGGCATTTTCACCCCATAATGGCGGCCGCGCTACCGAAGCGTCATCTAGTGGTTGTTACCCCAAAAGCATCAGAGTTTCGCCTTTTTGTGTTCTAAACTCTTTGGTTTCTGTTACAGCTCCACGTTAAAAGTTACAAATATGAATTTCATATTGAATGTTGGACAATGTATGAAGGGGATTGCACACAGTTTCAAGATTCAAGATTCAAGATTTTTTATTTGTCACATGCACAATTATATAGAGCATATATAACCAGCAGTGAAATGAGAGTCAGGTCCGCTCCATGGACAGTGCAATTATTAAAGAATACAACACAGATGAAAATATACATAACTATAGCTATGAAAGAATTAAATAAAAGTAAACAGTAAAAATATAAGAATAAAATATTTTTTAAAAAAGATGTATACTGTAGAATTAAATATAGAATGGAAAATAATGTGCATGAAAGTAAACTGTAGTCTTAAATATTAAGATGCACAGGGATGTGCAAGAGGCAAATGTGCATATGTGCATTATACTGTAGTCTTAAAAAATTAAGATACACAGGAATGTACAAGAGGCAAAAGTGCAAACAGGTTAACACTTTCAGTATGTCAATGTGAGGTAGTGAATGATGAATATCTTACTGATTAAAGTGCATATTAAGTGAAGACATGAAGAAGTTAAGAGGCAGGTTTTGAGTTCAGGAGCCTGATGGCCTGGGGAAAGAAACTCCTCCTAAGTCTCTCGGTTTTTGCCATCAGACTACGGAAGCGCTTACCAGATGGCAGCAAAGTGAAAAGATGATTACTGGGGTGGATGGAGTCCTTGATGATTTTAACAGCTCTGCTTTTGCAGCGTTTGAGGTAGATGTCCTGCAGAGAGGGGAGAGCAGACCCTGAGATGCGCTCAGCTAAGCGCACAACTCTCTGCAGGGCTTTGCAGTCTTGACTGGAGCTGTTCCCATACCACACTGAAATACACTGAGTCAATACACTTTCTATGGTTCCTGAATAGAAAGTTTTCAGGATTGCTGGTGAGACCCTGAATTTCCTCAGCTGTCGCAGATGGTACAGTCTTTGCCTGGCTTTATTAACCTGTGTTTGAATGTGGGTAGTCCAAGTCAGATCCTCGGAGATGTTTACACCGAGGTACTTGAAGCTACTCACCCTCTCCACAGGGGTCCCGCTGATCATAAGAGGAGTGTAGGGCTGCTTCTGTCTCTTCCTGAAGTCAACAATCAGCTCTTTAGTTTTGCTCACATTCAGAGAGAGACAATTGTCCTGGCACCATGATGATAATTTCTCTACCTCATCCAAGTATGCGTTCTCATTATTGTTGTGAATGAGGCCCAGAACCACAGTATCATCAGCAAATTTGATAATAGATGTGGAGCTGTGGGAAGATACGCAGTCATGTGTGTAGAGAGAGTAGAGCAGGGGACTCAGGACACAGCCTTGTGGGGCTCCTACGTTCAGGGTGATGGAGTTGGAGGTGTACTGGCCTGCTTTCACCACTTGAGGTCTGCCGGTGAGGAAATCAAGAATCCAGTAGCAGAGTGAAGAATTCAGGCCGAGGTCCATGAGTTTAGAAGCCAGCTTGATGGGGACTATAGTATTGAAAGCTGAGCTATAGTCGATAAATAGCAGCCTTACATAGTGCCTGTTATTGCTGTCAATGTGTGTGAGAGAAGAGTACAGGATGTGAGACATGGCATCATCAGTGGATGTGTTGGGGCGATAAGCAAACTGAAGAGGGTCCAAGGTATCCGGGATGGAGGAGCAGATGACGTTTTTAACCAGTCCCTCGAAGACCTTCATAACTATTGATGTGAGGGCAACTGGACGATAGTCATTCAGACAAGAGGGTTTATTGTTCTTAGGCACAGGAATGATGACAGATTTTTTGAAGGAGGTGGGAATCACCGATGTAGCAAGAGACTCATTAAAAATGGATGTAAACAAGCCAGCAAGCTGATCAGTGCAGGACCGCAGAATACGGCCGGAAATCCCATCAGGTCCGGCTGCTTTCCTGACGTTCACTCGCTTTAGAGCCCTCCGAACCTCGTCCTCCGACACGGTGATCACATGATTATCGCTGCTCTGACTGCTGCTTCCTGACGCGCTGATCGGCAGACTCGCGCTGCTTAGATTGCTTTCAAAGCGGCCGGAGAAAGTGTTTAGCTCGTCAGCCAGCAACGGATCTATTCTCACCTCTGCAGAGAATTTATTTCCAAAGGCACAGATGGTCCTAAGTCCTTGCCACATGCGTCGGGAGTCATTTAGCTGGAAATGTGACTCTATGCGTTCCCTGTATCTGTGTTTGGCGGCATTTACTGCGTGTCGGAGAGCATAGCACGATGCTTTGTACTCGCTCATGTTTCCTGACAAAAGACCGGCGTTGTAAGCAGCAGTGCGTTTGTTTACTGCTGCACGTATTGTTCTGTCAACCCAAGGTTTCTGATTTGAGAAGGTCCTTAAAGTTATTGTATCCGTAGCTTGTTCGGCTAGCATGTTGACAAAGCTTAATGCTACATCCGTGAACTCGCTGACGTCAGATGAACATGCCCGAAACATGTCCCAGTCTACGTCATCAAGAGCCGCCTGTAGCATGTCTTCTGAGTGGGCAGACCAGCGCGTCACCTCCCTCTGCACCGGATGATCTTGAACGAGCCTATGTTTATATTCCGGTGTGAGGAAAATGGCGGCATGGTCCGATTTGCCGAAAGCCGGTAGTGGGCGAGCTTTGTAGGCAAGCTTAAACTGAGTGTAGCAATGATCCAGTGTATTCGGTCTTCTGGTTGGACAGGATACATGTTGATAAAAATTAGGCATAACTTTCCTGAGGTTGGCTTTGTTAAAGTTCCCAGCGATGATAATAGCAGCGTCAGGATGTTTGTTGATGTTGCCGCTGAGCGCATCATGAAGCTCGGACAAAGCCAAGCTGGTGTCAGCTTGTGGTGGGATGTAAACAGCAGTAGCAATGATCGATGAAAACTCTCGGGGAAGATAGAATGGGCGGCAAATAATGGTTAAATGTTCCAGATGAGGCGAGCAGGAGCGTGACAGAGTGGAGATATTCATGGGGTCACACCATTCCTTGTTAATCATGAAACACACTCCACCACCTTTGGATTTACCGGCCTCGGCTGTTCTGTCCATCCGTAAAACAGAGAAGTTTACCGACGGCGTTACAGCAGCATCCGGGACCGAGGGCGTGAGCCATGTTTCAGACAAACAAAGGATGTTACAGTCCCTTATGTCCCGTTGGAAACTTATCCTGGCTCTAAGATCGTCCATCTTATTCTCCAGAGACTGGACATTGGCGAGCAGAATGCTCGGTAGAGGAGGACTGTGAGCTGTTTTTCTCAGTCTGTTGCGGATCCCAGCGCGTTTCCCGCGGTGTTTCTTGGTCCGTCGCCTCGGGTGGTTATCCAGGTGGCCATTGTTCATCTCGGCGTTCCGGAGAATCTCAGATGACCACGATGGGTTGAGGGATAAAGTGTCCTGAAACAGGTTAGTGAAGCGGTGTCCAATGTCCAAAAGTGTTCTTTTGTCATAAGTGATCAGTGCAGAGGTTATGTGTGTAAAAAGAGAAAGCAAAAGTAGGTAAAAAAGTAAATAAAAACACAATCTAAGCGGAGCGACCTGGACGGCGTCCGGACTCAGCGGCGCCATCTTGTCAGTGGACACTAATTGCTTTTTGGAGTGTGTTTTCTGTTCATATTTCTGGGTATTTTGATAGTTTTATTTCCGTTTTCATGCATTCTATGATCTTATCATGTGCACTTTTTCCATGTGCTTTCTAACAAAGTGAAATGTGTTTCGAATAGCTGGAGCTGTATTGCTACTACATGACTCACTCTCTCTTTTCCACTGCTCTGTATGCAGGTAATTGTTTCTGTCATATAGATTTTAAGAATTTACTGTGTTGTTTAGTAAATGTTTATTGCAAACTGTGTTTTGTAAAGCACTTAATTCGTCACTACTTACTCTCTCTTTCTTTTCCACTGCTCTGTGTGCAGGAAAATAAATTCGAATATCATCCACATTCTGAATGTCTGTGCTGTTGATGATTGGGGCAAACCGGGCCAGATAAGCCAAAACTCGCATTTATTGAGCGGTAAAATGTGTTCTGTATGACAGTGTCACAAGGTGCTTCTACATCAGAGTTATTGTTTCCCTCTGATTTTAGAGATAACTTATGGGTNGAATCTGTTTTAATTCATAATTAGTCGAAATCTCTAGGTCTCAGAAGACTTCTCCGTGGTCTGTTCAGAGCTTCTTAGTTATAAGTAATATAGTTTTATTAATTACAGGTTAAGTAGTTTACATACAATACACTAAATAAAGAAATAAAGTAATATAAAATTACAGTCAACACTTTTGTCTGCAGGAGGTGTTAACAGCAAGTTATCTAAAATTTTCTATCTAATACATATATTTTTCCTTTCTATTCTACAAATGCATTACAATATCAGTTTTCTTTCATTCTTTAATAAGTAATTAATACACGCTTTAATAAAGGCATTACAATACCAGTTGTCTTTCTTTCTTTAATATAAACACATATCTCTTTTTTCTATCTTCACACATTATTTCCATTAAGTTGTCTCTGTATATATTTATTTTATATATAAACAGTTACTATTCTTGTCAGTCATTTATTTCAAAAAATGTTTTTCCAATTAAGTTTCTGTAGTTGTGTTTTTCTTTTTTATTAATCTACTACTCTTATAGATAAGAAATGTACTTCCAGCATCAAAGTTGCATTATACTAAAGTTGCATCGCTGCATCGAAAGGAAGAGAGTTACAGTAATATAAAGTTCCAGGTGTTCAACCAAAGGAACACTAACCACCATAATGGTGAGTTCAAACAAAAACATTTTAGGAAAATCAGTTTATGAAGTCAGCTTATGTGATGTTTTCTCAAATTGTTCAGTTGTATTGACAATCAAATATTTCAGATGACTTTAGGAAATGCAAATGTAACAGAAAAATAACTGCAGAAGTGGAAATGAGTGAAAAGTTTATTAAGAATTGCCCTAAGAATTTATTAAGAATAGGAAATCTAGTCCATGTTAGAATGACAATGAACAAGAGGGGAATGCCCTCTGGTGGACATACACACCAGCTAGTGATCGTAACATCGTAGCTTTTATTTCTGAATCAAAACTACAAAATCTATTTTCTGTATTGATAAAAATGCCTCATCAAGTGTGACTTTAACAGTGACTATTTTACATTGTATATATGTTGTGAAATAAAATAAAGTGATGTCATCATTAAGAATTTATTTCATGCAGCTGAAATTCTCATGTTTTGTAAGTCATATTATATCCTAAATATCAAACAAACACACCAGCAATCAAATGTAAATTGTACATATTTGTTACATTTCATTGTGACATCACTTCACTTCTCCCTTTCTAAGAATAAACCAGATTTCATTCTGCTGAGGCACAAATAATATTATTCTCAGGATCTACTGCTCACAGAATCACATTCAACCAGTTATTGCTATAGATAAAATGAGTGAAAACTTTGAAAAGATCACATTATGTCATGATAATTAATATACAGAAATAAAACACAATTAGTAGATTCACTCAGAAATTACTAAAGATCAAATGAAACAAATGAAAGTAATGATGAAAACAGTGAATGTAAGTAAACACACTAACATTCACGTGTCTTTTCACTCTTCATATCTGCTGCAGATGAAGTTGAGTTTGTGAGTTTCAGGACGGCTGATCCAGCGCTGATCTCCTCCAGACTGAACTGCTCCTTTTCTCTTCTCGAGGCGGCAGTCTTCCGGTTCTACTCCGTTCCCTGGAGCCCAGTTCTGATAGCACACGATCTCTCCGCTCAACCAGAGCCACATGTTCATGCTGCAGTAGTTGTGTAAACCCAACCACACCGCCTCAGTAGACGCCTGTTTAACCACATTCATCACCTCATGCTAAATCTCTTCTGAATGAACCGGGACCAGATCCACATGATTCTGTCTGCAGTATCTCAGAGCTTCAGACCACGTCAGATTCTCTTTGATCAGAATCAGTTTATCTGGACACAAAACAAACCACAAGCAGAAACTAGAGAGAGACTGATCAAAAACAACATGCAGAACAAACACTGTGGAGGAATCTGTCATGTCAGACATGTAGTGTGAACTTTAAGATATCTGGAGGTGATGGATGGATTGTGTGTGTTTGTGAGGATCTGCTCACCTTCATGACACACAAAAGGATGTTGATCACTGCAAGGGACGTCATTCCATTCTCTCGGAGCGGTATGAATGATCGCTGTACAGTTTCCATCATTACTAGGTTCATTAGACCTCCAGTATCTGAATGAGGAGTCACTCTGATCTGACCACTGCCATGAGTCTCTGAACAGACCGATCCAAACATCACCAGATATGTGACTATCATTGATGAACTGCTGAACCTGTTGATTCTCATTCTGGTTCCTCACACTGACCAGATCAATGTGATTCTGTCTGCAGTGACTCTGAGCTTCTCTCCAATTCATTGTCTGATTGACAAAGACGAGTCCTGTGTTTGCTTTAAGAAAAACAAATGGAAACAGATTAAATGATGTTTTATTAACAAAATTCGTGAGGAGCAAGTTCAGATAATTAACCTAATTAGCACAGGTGGAGAGCATTCAGTTAATCAACTCAACCAATGTCAAAAGGTATAAATTCTGCAGACTGACTTCCGTTCATCTGAGAGTTTATCAGCATTAGGTCCCGCCCTACGCTCCGGTCTAAAATCGAGCTCTCGCCGTCCGTCCGATTCTTCGTCTTCGAGGAATCATACCTCAATTTTCTGGCCTAAAAAGTGATTATCCTCCACACCGCACCACCGCCGATCTCTCGGCGTTATCTCACGGGTCTCAGCCCAAACCAGCCAGCATGCTGAGGCCTACCACGGGCAACATCTCAACCGCGATCTCTTTCCCCGTCTTTCTCATCTCCAACTCATTCAATCTTTCCGGCCATAAAGAAATGGACAATAAAGCCCCTCAAACGCCAAGCTCGTGTCTCGGGCAATGCTGCCCTCTTCCCGCAAAGGAATGGGCCTTCCTCCACAGTCAGGCTGCTGCAACAGGCTCTCAACAAGCCGCGCCGCTCATTCATTGTTGGCCAGCTTTCTCTCTCCACCCCGCTGGCTCAAAAACCGTAAAAAACACAGCTCAAATCTTTTCGTTTTCCCTGGTTGAATTTTGCTTCGCTTTGGTCGCTAAATCACGAGCACATATGCAATCTGGATACTCAATTTGATCAGAAGAAATGGATGTTTTGAACAGTTTTCATAGATTTGTCGTTTCTAATCTAAGGCGCTGTACAAACAGCTCGGACATCATGTGCAGTCAGATCGCACGCACAGTTGCAGAATTAATAAGAACTTATCATCAGTGCTGTTCTGAGATAAACATAAAATATAACGCTATATAATTTTCAGTTCTAATCGATTTGTTTCTGTTTTGAAGTAACCAAAACCCAGCTTCAATATCATTAAAGAGACATCGCACAGACTGGTAAGACATTGTCATACACTCATTCATTTTCACCAATGGATTCAAATAAATTCCACGACTGTATCTGTATAATTATCTGTATAAAATAATTAATGTTAAGAAATGCGATTGAAAATCCGTTTCCCTCGGATCGTCACATGCCGGTGATGTCTACTGGTCAGAAGGGTAAATGCACCGTTTCCAAGCATGCATGGAAAAGCATTTTTCCAACCAGTTGCAACTGTTTTAAGTGTTAACTGCTATTAACAAATTATCTAATACCATTAGATAATATAGCTGAAGTATCGCGGTACCATGCAGTATACAAATGGACCGAATTTTCATAATATATAAAACAGACCAGATTTTTCTCTGAATACTTCATTAATAAAGAGAACAGGCTTTTGTTACCAATCATTGTAAACGCATTCAGCAGTGTACATTCAGCAGAAGCTGCATGAAGTTACATGGCATTTATGCATTTGCACTTCAATTATAATGAAAAAATAAAATAATAATGAATCGCTTATTGAGTCAGCGACTCGCCTGATTCGTTCAAAACAGATTCATTTAGAAACTAAACAAAAACAACGCTCTTGCTCGCGTCACGAACTATCAGGAGCATTTTTTCTGGCATGAAATTTCCAACCTTGACTGGAGAGCAGAACTAAAACATAATACAATGTTTATAAATGTATATAAAAAAATAAAAAAAAAATAATAATAATAATAATTAAATAAATAAAAAATGAAATAAATAAATAAAAATAACGAGTGAAAAGCCGCTATATTGATGAATGGAATTGCATTTGTCTGAATCGTCTTAGCAAAGATGTTTTTATAAATAAACAATTACACCTGTTCCAGAAGTGGTCAAATGAGCAGCAGGAAAACTGAGAATTCATTCTTATATAAAGATATAATGATGTTGATCAGTGATGCTTGAGTTGCTGTTTAAAAAAAATAAATAAATAAATATAAAAAAAAAGTGGAACTTTATCTTATTTCTAGATTGGGGAACAATAAGGCGTTACACAACATTTACTACACTGGGCACAGCAGACAGGCAACAGCAGTCTCTTTTAATGATTTTGCAGGCATGCGCGTTCAAATGAAGTGTACCTGCCGCTCATACTACATTCCTTACGGTACTACCGTACCGACATACTACCAATACAATGGCATTGCCAGTATTTTGAAGCTTTAGTATCGCAATACTACTGTAGTGCCGGTACA
>RJVU01053528.1:4438008-4449300 GCA_003731715.1 Anabarilius grahami | reverse complement strand
AGTCCAGAGTTTTGTGATCTTAAGGAGCGTGAAGGATTGTAGGGCGATAGAGGATCGGTTAAGTACACAGGAGCTAAACCATTTAGAGCCTTATAGGTCATTAGCAATACTTTATAATCAATACGGAACTTAATGGGTAACCAGTGTAGAGATGATAAAATTGGTGTTATATGATCATATTTTCTTGACCTGGTAAGAACTCTAGCAGCTGCATTTTGTACTAATTGTAGCTTGTTTATTGAGGAAGCAGGACAACCAGCTAATAATGCATTACAGTAATCTAGTCGAGACGTCATGAAAGCATGAACTAACTTTTCTGCATCAGAAATAGATAACATATTCCGTATCTTAGCAATGTTTCTGAGGTGGAAGAAGGCTGTTTTTGTAACACATGAAATATGATTTTCAAAGGACAAGTTGCTGTCTAATATAACACCCAGGTCTTTAACTGTCGAGGATGGAGTAACAGTACATCCTTCTAAATGCAGATTGTAGTCTGAGAGATTCTGTGTACAGGTTTTTGGTCCAATAAGTAATACTTCAGTCTTATCTGAATTTAATAGAAGAAAATTACTAGTCATCCAATGTTTTATATCTTTAACACACTCTGTCAGATTGGATAACTTAGAGATTTCATCTGGTCATGTTGAAATATATAATTGAGTATCATCGGCATAGCAGTGGAAACTAATTCCATGTTTTGTGGCAGCATGTATATTGAATACATTTATTCAAATATAACATATATATATTTAAACATAACATAAATAAAGCATGATCAAGTGCCTTGTGCATCACTATTAAGATGATAAAGGTTCTCTTAGATGCATCACCATTCTAAATTTGCTTACTTAAATTTTTCCACATTTGTGTTTATATATAAAGTAAAACTGATTAAACATTTAATTATTTGCATACATCTGTAAAAGTAGAAATGATTTGAATAAATATTTACACCTTCATAGTTATTTTGAACACCTAACCTCACTCCACCCACTCGTCAACAATTAAAATACTAAACATGCTGATAAAAGTATAATTAATCATAATAAATTCTTCTGAAGTCATACAATATAACAACAATACAATATGTGGCCTTTTGGAAAAGTAAAGGTTCATAAATGTATATTTTTATTTAACTATAACTATGGAAGTAAATTAATGACAAATGTTTTTGAAACAAAACAGCTTGTTGAATTGCACTAATTGAAAAAAAGCATTGCATTAAGCGTGCTGGCATTTCCATGCATTGTATTTTCAGGGCTTGCATTTTTGGGAGCTGAAATTCAATATGGTTGTATATTTAAGCTGTAAATATTTCAAATGAAAATATTTCATACACAATTATCATTATTTTACTTCCATATATAATTTTGTACGAGAGCACTGCCTTTGTAGTTTTGCCTTTCTTTATATCCTACTGTACAAACTTCTCATACTTTTATAATAGCTATTATTGTTCATTTAAACTAACACTTAAGCAATATTTTAATCAAGAGACTGCTGAGGAAACTCATCGGCTGGCAGGAGGCCAACGAGAGCCTTTTCACTGGCAGGCGTAATTCCTCCAAAAGTGGATGGGAGTGAATATTGATTTTGAGTGCTTGTGTCATTGCCTGTATGTCTGGAGAAGAGATGGAGCCAGATTCTCCATCTGTAATGATTAATATCTTACTCAAGTGGAAGTTTGTCATTCTTAACATTTATGAGTACTTTGTTTCCACTTCTTGGCTGGCAGTAACTGCCAAACAGGCCAAAAAGAAGTGGAACAAGACAAACATGATACTGTTTCTCTTTATACTGAGAGTGCCTTCCTGAGACTAGACAGCCATGTATGAAGCCTAATAATCACAGATTCAGTGGCCCTTAAAACTGGAAAGTGTGCTTTGGAATTGTAAATACTTTCAAACAATAAGTTTTACAGTGTGGTAATTCATTTTCAGGAGCTTAGGGAACCAAAAATGAGTAGTATATGACTTTCTTTCTTCAGATAAACACAAAGATTTTTAGGAAAATAATCCTTTGCGAGTCCATATTATGCAAACGCAAATGAATGGGTGCCGCTCTGTTGACGCTTGAAAACCACAGCGATCGTGACAGCAGTCCATACCTGGCTGAGTTGCTGCTGTTCCGAAACGCTTCCACTTTCCAATAATACCACTTACAGTCGACTGAGGAATATCTAGTAGGGATAACATTTCACAAACTGACTTATCGTAAAGGTGGCATCCTCTGCACAGAATCACACTTGAATTCACTGAGCTCCTCAGAAGAACGACACATTTTTTCACAAATGCTTGCTTTTTAGTGATGGGAAGTTCGGATCATTTTACCGACTCGGACTTTTGAGTCTCGTTCAGCAAAATGAACGAATCTTTTTTCAGACCTATTTCTGACATCCTAAACAAGTAACACTACAGTTCTAGTCTAATCTGAAGGGTGAACTCAAAAGACATAAATCATACAACGAGGTAATTTTTGAAGATTAGAATCCACTGTAAAAAACAAAAACAAACAGACAGAAAAAAAAAGTGATTTCGCCATCATATGGACAAAATTTAAAGCATAACCAACTCTTTATTACCACATTTGGTGTTATGGAAAAGTACTATCACGACAGAAATTAAAAGCAACAATTAGAGACCAGAAATGCATCACGTAACTGTAAGAGTAAATAATAATTATAGTAAAAAATTATAATAATAATTACTACACACCCATTTGTAAGGAAGGTTGTAAATTAACTAATTTCTCTAGCCAATGTTGTCACGTCACGGGACAAAAAACGAACAACCCGATGTAGCGATTTAACTCAAAAGGGGAAATATTAATAATTATTCATAACTCAATATGATTNTCACGTCACGGGACAAAAAACGAACAACCCGAAAACCCGAAAGATGAACTAATCAATTCTCTTTCCGGCTCAGACTGCATTGGTTTAGCGTATGGGTCTGTCACGNTAAAACATGTAAATACAATGAGTACAATACAACAACAGTAATAATGGATACCATTTCCTGGGAATATGTATGTAGAGAATAGTCTGTCTATAAATTAATGCAGTAACGTCTGTGTTCTGTGTGGAAAATGCAGGGAAGATGCAGATTTTTGTGTGTCTCTTCTGCTCTCCATGCGGCAGCCACATTCCTCGGCGCAATAAACTTGTAACTGAGGACTTCCCGGGGGGGATGGGGACAGACCCCAGAGTGAGCTTAAAACTATTGGTTAACTAACCAATAATTGTGTCTGATTTGCCTCAGTCATTACACCGAAGACCCGAAAGATGAACTAATCAATTCTCTTTCCGGCTCAGACTGCATTGACTGAAACAGGTGAACTACTACTAGCAGTACAGAACCTATAGAATATTGCGCATACGCGACTGAACGAATCATCCACCGAGACGACTCGTTCTTCCCGAGTCACATTAAAGATTCGTTCAAAATGAACGAATCGTTCAAGAACGACACATCACTATTGCTTTATACACCTGAATTCAATAATTAAGAGGTGTGTCCCAATACTTTTGTCCATATTATGTATTTACTGATGATTAAATCATTATCATGGTTCTTTTAAAAATAGGGCTTGATGTTATTTTCTGTGGCATTATTGACTCAGTATCCAGTATAAAAATCACAGGGAGAAAGGATTCACTGTGGGATTCAGAAGCACAAAAAAATAATATATTTAATACTGTCTGTCAACAACACTAGAAGCACAAAATGTTCATTAATGTCTTTAATGGGCTAGAATTCATACAGAACGTATTTAAATTCTTTTAAAATTAAATATTAGATGTTGACTGGATACTACTTCTCTGTTTTTAATGCCTGCTTTCATTGTGTGTGTGTGTGTGTGTGTGTGTGTGTCTACAGCTTTGCCATTCTCTTTGTACTGAGAGTATGCATGCTTGTGTGTGTGTATATGTGTCATTCCCTGTTTCCCTCAGGATCTCATGTATAATGCATGCATGTCCTCATGAATATGCAAATTTGTCAGAATGCAGGGAGAGGTGAGAGGGCTTCCCCTGTTCTCTGCTTCTGACGAGAGAGAAATGAGCACGAGGAGAACATGCTTCACATTTACTGAGATGAGACGAGGGCGTGAGGAGGGGAACTGTGAGGAAAGGTATTCAGTGATGAAAATAAGTAAATTAATAAATATCTAAAGAAAGAATGAAAGAAAGCAGGTAAATGTCATGCGGCTGTAAGCAAGGCATAAATTGAAATATGGTTTTCTGACCAAAAATGCACAAGGATCTGATAGGGTCACAAACAGTGCAAAAATAGTATGACAAATACAGTCAAATATACAGTATTTAGGACAGCAAAATAAAAACTGTTTTCAACTTTTAAAAGTGAGATGAAAATGCTTGTCATATACACTGCTCAAAAAATTAAAGGAACACTTTGAAAACACATCAGATCTCAATGGGGAAAAACAGCATGCTGGACATCTATACTGATATGGACTGGGTAATGTGTTAGGAACGAAAGGATGCCACATAGTTTGATGGAAATGAAAATGATCAACTTACAGAGGACTGAATTCAAAGACTCCCTGAAAATCAAAGTGAAAAAATGATGCAGCGGGCTAGTTCATTTTGCTGAAATTTCATTGCAGCAACTCAAAAAGGTACTCAGTAGTTTGTATGGCCCCCACGTGCTTGTGTGCATGCCTGAAAACATCGGGGCATCTCCCTAATGAGACGACGGATGGTGTCCTGGGGTATTTCCTCCCAGATCTGGACCAGGGCATCACTGAGCTCCTGGACAGTCTGAGGTGCAACCTTACGGCATCAGATGGACCGAAACATGATGTCCCAGAGGTGTTCTATTAGATTTAGGTCAGGAGAGCATGGGGACCATTCAATGGTATCAATTCCTTAATCCTCCAGGAGGAACCCAGGACCCACTGCACCAGCGTAAGTTCTGACAATGGATCCAAGGATTTCATCAGTCAGGGTGCCAATGTCTAGCCTATAGAGGTTTGTGCGTCCCTCCATGGATATGCCTCCCCAGACCATCACTGACCCACCAAACCGGTCATGCTGAACGATGTTACAGGCAGCATAACGTTCTCCACGGCTTCTCCAGACCCTTTCACGTCTGTCACATGTGCTCAGGTTGAACCTGCTTCCATCTGTGAAAAGCACAGGGCACCAGTGGTGGACCTGCCCATTCTGGTGTTCAATGGCAAATGCCAGTCGAGCTCCACGGTGCCGGGCAGTGAGCACAGGGCCCACTAGAGGACGCAGAATACAGGAAAGCAAGAAGTTACAGCATTGTTTGAAATTCAGCAGAACAACAGCCTTGAGCAAACCATCAGTTTAGTTCTAACAAACCCTTCTTTAAAAGGGGTAAGGATACTCTATTTATCAAATAATGAGACTAAGTTTGATACTTGCATGTCTCGCCCATTTGAATTAAAACTGTCCTAAAGCAATTTTTTTTTAGAGGCTCCAGTTGATATTTGCTGATGTTGCCTTGATGAAAGAGAACCAGTTGGATTCAGAGGATGGAAGGACAAGGCCGAAGCCTGGCACAAGCTTGGGTTCCTTAGAAGCTTCTAGCACAGCATCATCTTCACATCAGCATTTTTCAGTAAAAGAAAGGGAAGGGGGCTGTGATCAGTAATTTTAAAGTGAAGATGTCACACCCTCTTGAGGTGTCTGAGCCAATAAGGAGTTGTCCCCTTGGAGGGAACTTTTTTTTTTTTCTATAGTAAGATATTAGCATAAGACATTGGATTGGATGTATGAGAGAAGAACCTTGTAGATTTTTATAATACTATTGTGTTACAAAGTTAGCAACATGTAACATTAATTAAAAAACAGGAAACGAAAGTTGGAGTCCATCGATACCAAACATGCTACCCATGTGATTTTAGTAAACCGTAGTATGCAACTCTGAAACACTAATACCAAAAGAGTTCAAAAGAGAGAATTAATACATAGGCCAAACCCTATAAAAGGAAAATCATGAGATGGGAAAATTGGATACATGGTTATACATTTCTCAAGTGGTTATATATAGAATATATAGGATTAAAAGGGTCATTTTGTAGGCTCTGGCAGTGCTCATCCTCTTCCTCCTTGCACAGAGGAGCAGACACTGGTCCTGCTGATGGGTTAAGGACCTTCTACGGCCCTGTCCAGCTCTCCTAGAGTAACTGCCTGTCTCCTGGAATCTCCTCCATGCTCTTGAGACTGTGCTGGGAGACACAGCAAACCTTCTGGCAATGGCACGTATTGATGTGATTTGGACTGCCTGTGCAACCTCTGTAGGGTCCAGGTATCGCCTCACGCTACCAGTAGTGACACTGACCCTAGCCAAATGCAAAACTAGTGAAAAACAGTCAGATGCTACCCATGTGATTTTAGTAAACCGTAGTATGCAACTCTGAAACACTAATACCAAAAGAGTTCAAAAGAGAGAATTAATACATAGGCCAAACCCTATAAAAGGAAAATCATGAAATGGGAAAATTGGATACATGGTTATACATTTCTCAAGTGGTTATATATAGAATATATAGGATTAAAAGGGTCATTTTGTAGGCTCTGGCAGTGCTCATCCTCTTCCTCCTTGCACAGAGGAGCAGACACCGGTCCTGCTGATGGGTTAAGGACCTTCTACGGCCCTGTCCAGCTCTCCTAGAGTAACTGCCTGTCTCCTGGAATCTCCTCCATGCTCTTGAGACTGTGCTGGGAGACACAGCAAACCTTCTGGCAATGGCACGTATTAATGTGAGTTGGACTGCCTGTGCAACCTCTGTAGGGTCCAGGTATCGCCTCATGCTCCCAGTAGTGACACTGACCCTAGCCAAATGCAAAACTAGTGAAAAACAGTCAGAAAAGATGAGTAGATTAAAAAAAACATCAAAACCAGTCCTGTTTTGGGGGTCATCTCATTGTTGCCCATCTAGTGCACCTGTTGTTAATTTCATTAACAACAAAGCAGCTGAAACTGATTAACAACCCCCTCTGCTACTGAACTGACCAGATCACTATCCCAGGAGTTTAACTGACTTGATGCTATTCTCTGATTAAAAAGTGTTCCTTTAATTTTTTTAAGCAGTGTATTTAGTTCTGACATCATTTGTGTTGATGTTTTTGGGTGCAGATTTATCTGTCACAGGCTCTCATCCTCAAATATCATGGACAAAATGATACTTGTCGTGTGACATGTCAGAGCAATAGGAACAGCATATTTGGTTTAATAGCACAGACATGGTCAATTTACAGTAATGTATGGAGATAGAAGGGTTCAGTGAGAGAAACAGGGATAGGAGAGCAGAAAAAGAAGGTAAGCAAGACATACACATGCATGTTCACAAATGCATACAAACCTTCAGACAGACATATCTGAGAGTCAGATTGTTCACTATCTCTGGCTAAAGGTTGTTGGTGGCTGGCAGGCACTGAGAGTGACCTGGTACATGCTCACGAGACACTGCAGACAGGCTAGAGAGAGAGAAAGACCTTCAATATACACACACATACATGATTTCTTTCATCCTAACACAATCATTGTTTCAAAGTTTTTATGCATAAGGCTACATGAAATGAGAATGATATTTCAGCATTGAAATGAGCACATACACAGTATATATCATGCATATGATGAGTGTGGTCCGGCCACCAAACAAACTGAACATACCGTCATGTATTGGTGTAAACAGAATGGTGCGGAGAAGGACGTCTTTTCATAGGATATTGGTATTAAAGGGATCTGCCAATATCCCTTATTCAAATCCAGTTGTGTGACCGAGGGGAGTCGCTCGAGGACCGACTCACTTCATGGTTTTATCATACAAAAATGGGCCCAAAATCTTCTTCACTTGTTCTGAAGATGCTGTTCTATTTCAGAAGAACAACCTGTCACTCACATGAGATCCACCAATAGCAAACCACAACAAAATTAAGCCCCACCCTACATTTGTTCTTGTTCCAGAACCGTTTTAATAGTCATAAGGCTTAACAGCAATAGTTAAACAGTGTTCGACTCTTCCAGGTCCAAACCTATTATATCTAATCATCTGACTCTACCCAGCCCCCAACCCCCAACCATCACTTCCTAGAGTTCCTCTTTCTCCTCCAGCTGTGGGAACAGTGTGCTCTGGCAGCTGTGTGCTGAAGGAGTCTAATGAGACGTCTATCGCCTCAGTCTAGACTGCAGCTTTCAGATCAGGCCTCTTACTGCAGGAGCACAGTCACACCTAGGGAATTCTTCAGAGCCACAGCCATGGAAATGACAGTTGTGCTGGTGTGTGTGTGTGAGGGTAGAGATATGCGAATAGAGTGTGTTAACATTGCTTAAGGATTCTGCCATAGATGTCTTCACAGCACAGCCGGATCCTCACAGATTTCGATGGGCTCTGTTCCAGAAGTCTCGCTGTACTTCGTAGCCAGAAGTCTTCTAAAGCAGCATCCTAACCATCATGGTCTCTTAAAAGTGACTGATGTGAAACACTCTGCAGGAAAAATGGCACTACTATATTAGTTTACTGAGCTCATCACAATGCATTCTGGGATTGTCTTCTCTTTTAAGGATACATGTGATGCTGCCTTAGAAGTAAATGAGCCTTCATACAGCAGTTAAAGCAGACCGTGTGTGTAATGAAGGCGGCAGATCCTTTTCCTATTTAGNAGTGACTGATGTGAAACACTCTGCAGGAAAAATGGCACTACTATATTAGTTTACTGAGCTCATCACAATGCATTCTGGGATTGTCTTCTCTTTTAAGGATACATGTGATGCTGCCTTAGAAGTAAATGAGCCTTCATACAGCAGTTAAAGCAGACCGTGTGTGTAATGTTCAACATATCTACAGTGTGTGGAGTAAGAACTGCTCAGCATTCACCAGGGACATATTTATTGCTTATTTTCAGTTTTAAATCAGAATCAGTCATTCACAGGCTTCTCTTCTAATCTAGCAGTGGTGATTGTAAACACTCGAGGGTGATTAAGGAGTCTGGAGGAATAAAGAATGAGCCGTGATCTATGGGACGAGACATAATGAGGGCTTTAGAGATAGAGAATGAGAAGACAACTTGTTGTCTCCCCCACTGGTTCTTCTTAAAGAATCAGAAATTATTTATCAAATTCCAGACCTGTATGTGTCAGCTTTCGACCGACGATTAACTGAAATATGCACAAATACACAGAACAAACCAATCAACAGAATGAATAACAGGTGTGCAAATTAATCAAACAATGAAAAACCATAGAAACAAACCGAAAATTAGGACACAGAAATAAACACATGACAAACCCATCCAAAACAGAAACAACTGTTAAGATGCTGTTTTAGAGAGTAGCTGCCTATAGACAGACAGCAATCCACCTCGCTAGGTTTCGTGTGTTACTTGTGCCCGTCAGCAGGAATGAAGGGATGTACAGCAGATGATATGCTGAACCAGAGGAACTGCTCTCTCGCTCCATCTTCAGAGGGCTGTTGGTTCTGGATGACAGACGGGGAGTAAGACTGGACTGCTGTTCGGATAAAAGGACACAGATTCTCACACTAACACTCATACTTTCTTTTTCCTGTGTCACTTTTCTCCTCAACATCACTCGTTTAATTCTGATCTTTGTTTAAGTAGCAATCCAATAATGAAAATTATCGTTACTTACTTACCTTCATGCTGTTCTAAACCCCTACAGTAAAAGTGAATGTGAACAGATGCTATTTAGCTCCATTAAGAACAAATGGTAACACTTTATTTTGACAGTCGACTGTAGACATTCTACTAATTACATGTCAACTAGCAGTCTTTAGAGTATTATTAGACTGTCTGCTTAATATCTGATAACACTTCATTCTGATGCTCCTCAACAGACATTCTACTGTAACTTTACAACTTCATGTCAACTTATTTTATGAACCCGAACCCTAACAGTCTACTAATACTCTAATGAGAGTTAGTAGTGGACATGTCTAAAGTGGACAATCGAAATAAAGAATAACTGAACAAAAAAGCACTCTAAACGCATCATAAAAGTACTCCATATGAGTATCCAAGTTGCCTGAAGCCATGCAGTAGCTTTGTGTAAGAAACAGCCTGAAATTTAAATTTTTAATTTAAACCAAACACCATTGGAAGTGTGAGTGAGATTCAAGAGTTGTGTCGGAGTGGAGGAATTTAAGTGAATAACAAATTATGGAGCACTTCTGTGATATTTTGGTGCTTTTTTGTCAGTTTTGGTGCTCAACAGTCCATTGGAAAAGAGCAGTATGAACAATTAAAAAAACAACAAAAAAAAAAACAATGGACAAAAGAAAATTGTATGCCCTAGTGAAAAATAAATATACTAAAACATACTTGAAATTAATTTATTTCATGCTAAGTATACTACCTATTTTCAGTTTTAAATCAGAACCATGTTTTATTAACATTTACCTATTTAGGTAGTTAATAAAAATACCCTGCAATTGTACTTTTGGCATACTAAACTACTTAAAGTCACAACAATGCAACAACTATGCACTTTAATTGTGTGGAAGTAGTGCTGAGGTCCATCTAAAGATATACTCAAGTATATTTGATTGTGCTAAAGTGGAACTATTGCAAGTATACTTAAGGAAAACTTTAAATATCTTCCATTTAAAAACTATTATTCAAATATCATACAATCCTCATCAATAGTGACATTGAAACACATTTTAGGCTTAACATGAAGAAATGTGCATTGTGATCAAGTAGTACTCCAAATAAAGTTTAGTCAATTTTTATATCAGTAAGTCTCAAGCGATATGTCAGTAAATATGTTAATAGATTTGAGCTATACTTAAATGTCTTTTAAATATATTACTCTTTTTACTAGAGTGGATTTGAAACCACCTGAGGGTGTGTAAATGGTTACAGAATTTATATGTTTGGAGTAAATTTTAGGCAATTTAACATACGATGCCATTCTCACTTTTACTTTTAAATCAAACAGTAAGTTGTGCTCTGCAGATATATTAATACACTGAAAAGTAAGATGTTGCTTCAGTAAAGAAGCCAAAAGGATGAATAAGCAGAAACTTCTTTTATGTCAGTCTCTCAGCATCTCCCATTTTCCTGCATATTTTCCTATGAGTCTTTCTCTCCTTGCTAGAGAGGGACAGACAGCACTGAGTCAATTAAAAGCACATGTCTCTGGAAAAAAGGGAGGGACTGTAGTTCCCTGGTGAGAAGACAATATGGCTGTACTGAGAGACACACTCCCTCTGTGACTTCCTCAGACGGGAGTATGACAGCTGTGACCAAACTCCAGATAACAAGCCTTATTAGATGCT
>RJVU01053528.1:4422578-4437845 GCA_003731715.1 Anabarilius grahami | reverse complement strand
ATCCTCATATGCATCTACAAACCTTTACACATGAAGCCAGTGTGCATTTACTGTATTTAGTTCTTTCCATCATATTTTTTAATTCTTTGAGTGGTACATGTCAGTTTCACATGCTCTGACATACACATAAACACACACAACTGAGTTTTTCAGCGCTTCTATATAACAAAATTAAAAGAAATGTATTCAGCCATATGAGAGCATTATCTTCTCATTTATTTATCAGTCATGAAATGAAACATTCTCTTTTAAAAAAAACAAGCAATGAAATCAATAAACACCTTTTAAAGTCTTAAAAACTATAATACAATATTCTCAATATATTGATTTTGTTTGTACAAAATAAGAATACCTTGACAAAAAAATGATTCAATTTCAAACACAGAAAGCAACATAAAATATCAGGACAGACACAAAGAACCAGAACGAGTTTCTCTGATACATCAGTTTCATAGGCTGTTGTCATTTGTTCAGGAATCTCATGGAAGAGTTTCCTTTTATCATTTTATAATGCAGTGAGCTATTTAGAGAAGCTCTACAGTTATAAAGAGTCAACAGGATATGGTCTATGCTTGTGTGTTTACAGTTATGAAGAGGAAAATATCAATTGACAACAACAAATAAAAAAATAAAATAAAAACTGTATAAAAATTTCCTGCTGCCTCAACACCCAAACAGAAGACTGGTGTTTAGAGATGGAGTTAGATACAAATTTTAATGAAATAAATAGACCTTTTGGTCTACTGGAAAATCAATGACCCCACTGATTTTCCACCTTAAGAAAACAAGAGTTTGGGATGGAGAATGAGGAGGAGTAATCATGGAAACCACACATACTCATGGCTATAATATGTAGCACCAATGAGGAACTGATCAATAAAATTAAACCCTCAGATCAGTGAAACAACATGAACTCAGAAGTTCCTTTTGTTTCTGATAATCATGTGTCTGATGATGACAATCACAAATTAATTCAGCATTTTTCTAGGGTGTATTTCCAGTTCCAAGCTTCCTTTGTGTCTTTTCTGAGAGAGAAATTATAAAAATATGGATTTTCTCAATATAGATAAAGTGCACAAGGGTTTTGATTGAAGAACAAAAGAAAATTGGGTAATTTAGCTTAGATCAGGGGTTCTCAACTCTGGCCCTTGAGGTCCACTTTCCTGCAGAGTTTAAAGACAACCTTGATCAAAACTCCACTTTTAGACACACACTCGCAAACTTCCCTAAGCACTTTTCCTCAGGGGAATCCCTGCCGCCATTTTAAAGCGTGTTCGTCAAGTGGGCGAGGGCAGCGTATTTGGACAGACCCTTGAACCCGCAATTTTGCCAGAGGGAGCGAGTCTACTTAACATGTACACTTCAGGCAGATCCATAGACCACAATGCACCATGATTTATATTTTCTCCAACAGCCCAAGCATACATACAGGCCTATAGAATGGATAAAAAAGGGGGAAAAAAAATCGTAAATAATAAATCATCTCCATTGTGGATTCCAAGGGTCCTATCATACACCCGGTGCAATGCGACGCTAGGTGCGACAGAAGTGTTTTTTGCTAGTTTCAGCCAGACGCAGTTGTCATTTTCACGTCCAGTGCCATGTTGTTTAAATAGCAAATGCACTCGCGCCCATCTGTTCACCGATGGGTGTGCTGGTCTGAAAACAAGGTGTGTTCAGGTGCATTGTTGGCGTGTTGCTATTTTGAGGAAACTGAAAACGACTGCGCCATTGACCAACAAAAACCTGGTCACAGTATTTTTTTGTTGTTGTTGTTATTTAAAGGGTAGTAATAGTAATATGGCGTTAGTAATATGCGCCTATATGCAGGTGCACACCATACATACACTCAAACATTTTTAAATGTTAAAAATAAAAGGATTCCTCTCTGGAGAAGCGTTCAGTCTTTCCGCTTGCAAATTCCCCCATGTAAATTGGCAATCCGCCATGGTGCAAGTGCACCTGGCTTTTAAAGGGAATGGGAGATGAGACTCTGATTGGTTTATTGCACGTTATGCCCAAAACTAGGTACACATCTTTTGGACCATACGCCTGCCGCACTGACCATTTTTTCTGTCATTAAACTAGCAAAAGAGGATTCGGACATGACCTAAGTGCACCTGCACTTCAGACCATGCGTTTAGATCGTTAAAATAGGGCCCCAAGTGATCAAGGGATTAGGGCGTTCCATTTAAAGACATTCAGAGGTTCCACAATTAGTGGGCACTTGTGCAATGTAAACAATGATGTACATCCAAATGAATGAGATGAAAGGAAATGAACAAGGGAAGGGCATAAAATTTTTTTATTTAAATGCAGCCCTAGTAATCCTAAAGACCTTGATTAGCTTGTTGAGGTGTGTTTGATTAGGGTTGGAGCAAAACTCTGCAGGAGAGTGGTCCAGAGTTGAGATCCCTGCCTTAGATTGTCATCATGGTTCAGTCAGCGATACTAAAGGAGGTTCACTCACAGCAAACTGGAACAAAGAGAAACTGTAAGGGACAGAGCAGTTTTCAATACATAGACACACAACATAGACAGAAACAGACAACATAAATCCAAAGATGGACTTTCAAAGGAGAGCTTTCCCTCTTGATTTGATTTCAGTGTGAGCACAGTGTTTTTGCCCTGAATTGTGTTGGAGTGTTGGGAGCCCACCGCTGGCTGGCATGTAGGTAGTTGTGCCTTAGGAAGTGAGGATTTTGTGGCGTTTATTCACCCAGAAACCCAGCTCTGTTTGCTGTGGCTCTGCTGTGTGCCCGTAAATCCACATCCCATGCCCATTCCTTGTGCCAGTGAGGAATCAAAGTTGAAATCGATCTCTTCTCCGGAGTCCATAATGTCATGTAGAAGAATAGACTCCATGTCACAGTCCAGGC
Source organism: Anabarilius grahami (assembly GCA_003731715.1). Classification (NCBI taxonomy): domain Eukaryota; kingdom Metazoa; phylum Chordata; class Actinopteri; order Cypriniformes; family Xenocyprididae; genus Anabarilius; species Anabarilius grahami. The sequence goes on along the minus strand of RJVU01053528.1, from coordinate 4,434,966 downwards.
TGCTGTAGAATACATCCATATCCAGGTCCGGTGGCAGCCACTCGTGTGGGTAGAGCTGATCGGGGTGGTGGTAGTTGTAATAACCTGTCCCCGTCCCCTGAGGCTGACGGTACAGTCCATATGCCATACTGTGCTGATGTGAGTCGGTGTAAATATAGGCATGGGGTTGAGGGTATGGGGATGTAGTGAGGTGGCAGGTGTCCTGGGAGATTCCCTGCATGCCAGCAGGGTTGGTGGCTGCTGGGAGGTGTGCGTTGACTGGGGGACTATATAGGTAAGGGGCTTTATGTATGTACGACTGCATTTGTCCATCATTGGGCTGAGAGTGGACCATTGCTGGCCGAAGGTCCTGGCTCAGGCTTTGAATGATGTTGTGGCTGTGAAATGGTTTGAATGAAGGGTCATTATTGTGACTGTGATGCAGACCTCTGGATCCTGCACCAACCATCATGGAGTGCACCTCATTCTCTTTCCCAAGTATCATGTCCTTGACAAGAAACTGGGATCCTATGGTCAGTAAACTCTGGAGGGTGCTTGTGCCTTTGTAGGCCTGCATACTACTGGAGTTCTCCTCAGTAGTCTGCATGGAGGAATGGTGCTGAAGCATGCCCACATCTGGCTGGCCATAAACTGTCTCGCAGATGGAGCCCTGGTCCTTGATGTCACTGGTGTAGTGGTAAGGAGTGTGTTTATGGCATGGGGATTGGTGCTGCTGGTAGGTGTTTGTTGCTCTGGGATCTGTAGGGCAGTGGGATGCAGGTGAGTGGACACTGGAGGGACTGGGGTAGAGGCGTGGAGATGCTGAGCAGGATATCCTCCCCTCTTCAGGTTCCCCCAGTTCCCCCTCTGCTAGGATGGGTGATAGGCGACCACTGAGAGTTGATGCTGAAGAGCTACCGAGTGAATGGGGATCCGTCCAGGTCTCAAACTCCTCCCTAACCACCACCACCCCGCCTGTTCCAGACTTCCTTGTGGGACTGCAATGCTCCGGAGAGCTACAGAACCCCATCAATGTCTCTGTACCTTTCTCTGCTTTCCCAGCTGCATTCTTACGGTTTACTCGTCCTTTCCTCTTCAAGCACTTGGTGCCGTTGTCCACTGAGACGGCTCTACGGCGGGGAGACTTTCCCGGCTTCCCTCCGTCAGGATTCAGCATCCACCAGGAGCTTTTGCCAGTTCCTTCATTCTGCACACGAATGAAACGTGTATGCAGGGATAAATTGTGGCGGATGGAGTTCTAGAGAAAAAAAAAAGACGAGAGTTTTAGAATAATATAGTTGCAACAGAAAAGTCTTGTGTCTTGAGGCCAGGAGAGTGAGATTTACCAGATGGCCTCTGTAACATTAACAAAAATTGATCTGAATCAGACAGACAACTCACTCATCAAAATAGTCAGTAAAGCAGTATCAAGATACTTGTGTAATTTTTTTTTTTTTTTTTTTCCCTCTGTAGAGTAGGTGGCTTAGCTTGTTACGTATGTATGACATTTCCTTCTCCAATATTCATCTCTACACCGTCTATATGAACACCCTAAAAATATACTTCAAGTTCATTTTATTAAGTAAACTTAAGTTTAAGTGTATTTTCCAAGTATAGCCTACTTTATGTAGTAAGTATACAAAATAAAATCAATATAATAGTAGTATACTTGTAAGTGTACCATTTCAATACTTCTTGTGATTAAATTGGTCCACTTTTTTGTTTATTAAAGGGGACATATCATGAAAATCTAACTTCTTCCATGTTTAAGTGCTATCCAACCCAGAAAAACATGAAAAAGGACAACCCAGTAACTTTGTTTTGGTAAGCCTTTCTCTGCAAACGTGTGAAAAAATTGAGCCGCTCAGATTTTGCTCCCCTAGTGACGTAGGAAGGGGATCTTATTATAATATTACCGCCCCTTAATCTGCACGTTTCCACCCACAGCGCCGCCATTTCGCTTGCAAAAACATTGTACCAGTTCTAACGCCATGGCAAAAGTTCAAGCAAAGCATGCTAACTGTTTTGTCGTTGGCTGCGCAGATGAGCACAGAACACTATTTAGAGTCTCATTAGCTTGGAAAGCTTCTAAGTTGACCCTGGCAAGATTGATTGCTAAAAAAGGAACGTTTCTGTCTGAGCGTTTCTACCCCATTCACAGCATTTGATAGCAATCATAAATGTTAGCCTGGTGTGTCTGTTTGGTAAACAGGTACATTATGTATAGTGGGCGTCCATATGGGTTTTGCACAAAAGATGAACATGACGGCACATGCTAGTGGATGAGTTGAATCAACTCCACAGCAACTACATAAATTTATCCACTAACCATTCAGAAACGTCCAGTTTCATTCTAAAAGTTGTAACTTCTTCCTGAGTCTCTCCATCAGTGTCGACTCCGGTTTGAACAATGTAAGGCTGAACACCGTTACTGACAATCCTCATTTTGGCTGCGTGAGATTCTCCAGCTTTGTTGTTGTTGAGCTGTTAAAGCTCCGCCCTCTTCTGGAAAAGGGGCGGGATCAGCAGCTCATTTGCATTTAAAGGGACACACACAAAAACAGCGTGTTTGTGCTCACACCCAAATAGGGGAAAATTTGTCAAGCTATAATAAATGATCTGTGGGGTATTTTGAGCTGAAACTTCACAGACACATTCTGGAGACACCAGAGACTTATATTACATCTTGTGAAAAGGGTCATAATAGGTCTTCTTTAAGTGTAATAGAAGTAAACTTATTTTGAAACTTATTTTTACAAGTGAACTTATAATGTTAGTTTACTAGCTATATCTAGCCCATGAAAGTACATTTTGAAGTTATACCTGTAAGGTTCTTTAAGTGAACTTATCATACTTTTAGTTCAGTATTTTTTTGCATGTTAAGGGCCAGATTTACTAAACAGGACAAATTAGAGTGAGACCACAATCCCATAAATTTTGGGTTTGAAAGAAAAACACCTACAAATGCATACGCAATTAAGGTCAGCCACAAAAATAACAGTGTTCATGCCTTTTCATTTTTCACGTGTCTTTAGTAAATCCTGACAGTATAGGTTAACGCCAAACAAGGGTTTGCGCTGGCGCACGCTTTTGCTACTTGGCAATAAATGCTTTAAGAATCCACACAACTGAAGCAGCGGAGGACTATTATGTGATGAACAGCTGATGATGACACGGTTTGATCTTTGGTTGAGCAATCAGCAGAATCAGCAGTTTCTCATTTTTCTACTTTCAATATTAAATAAATAATAAAAAAGAACATTTTTAAGAGTGTGAGTAACAGCATAGGTTTAATAGACTCTCCTGTCTTGTCAGTATAATTTTGTTGAGTATATCTTTGATAAGTACATAAAAAGTAGAGAAATGGACAAGTTGGCCATAGAAATGCGCACTGTGTGCTGTAGTAGGGTGGATGTGGACTAATTTCTGGCTCATAACTTCTGGCCTTGAGCTCTTTCCAGCCTGAGAGAAGACATTTGTCTTTTTAAGCTTACATCTCCTAGTCTCAAATATTCATTCATTTCTTTTGACCTCTGGAGACAAATCTCATTGACAAGGTCTACAATTCTCAGACTCACAGTGAAAAGATTATATTCTTAAGCACTCTCAGTAAATGTGTTCTTTCATTGGTCAGATAAACAGTCCCACCCCAAACTCATGCTGTTCATTGAACTGATATTATTTGTCGAGACGCTCAAACACACAGAGCATTGTGCCACAATATTTACACTATTCAAGGGAATTCATCTATGAATGGTATAAACCTCAACATTGTTAAAAGCCAAGCTTGTCTACTAGAGCAGTGGTTCTCAAACCTGTCCTGGGGACCCCCCACCACTGCACATTTTGCATGTCTCCCTCATCTAACACACCCAATTCAACTCTTGCAGTCTCTACTAATTAGCTGATGACTTAATTCAGGTGTGTTAGATGAGGGAGACATGCAAAATGTGCAGTGGTGAGGGGTCCCCAGGACAGGTTTGAGAACCACTGTACTAGAGTAAGACCAAACTGTGACATTTGTGTTTAAAGAAACACAGATGTGGCAGTCATGGCCTAATGGATAGAGAGTCGGACTTGTAACCCAAAGGTCATGGGTTCGAGTCTCAGGTCCGGCAGGGATTGTCGGTGAGGGGAGTGAATGTCCAGCGCTCTCCCCACCCTCAATACCACGACTGAGGTGAGACCCTTGAGCAAGGCACCGTACCCCCAACTGCTCCCCGGGCGCCGCAGCAATGGCTGCCCACTGCTACGGGTGTGTGTTCACGGTGTGTGTGTTCACTGCTGTGTGTGTGCACTTGGATGGGTTAAATGCAGAGCACAAATTCCGAGTATGGGTCACATGTCACTTCAAAAAAAAAGAAAAGAGAAAAAAAGTTATCTGCACTGGAAAGGTCATTGGAAAGTCATTAAAGCAGAGCTTCTGTTCATGATTGACCTGCAGGTGGTTTGTGAAATAAATTAAAACAATCTAAATGTAACACATTAATCTGCTTTTACAGACAGAAATGAAATGGAAATGTTTTATTCTTTATATTTATTTACAGGTTAGAGCATAATCTCTGAATGGTTGTTTCAAGTGAAGAATTAGGTCTCAGAGGTTCATCTGACACAAAAGGTTTCTTAAGGTAACAATACAAGGAGAGTATCCATGGAAACATGAAGAAAAAAAAGAGAGCATTCATCTGTGGAGGTTTTTAGATGGACAAACAGGGATCCTTATTATGAAGACTGGAGGCAAGAGCTCCAGCTGTCCTCACTATGGCAATCTACTTACCGCAGTAAAACAGGGCAAATTTCGAATAATTGCTAATTCTCATTGATATCCCAAATAATTCTCCTGGGTTTTACATATAATTCAAGGCTAATCCTCCTTATTACTAAAATGGGTAAAAAGCTCACTGCCAAGGCAAAGATTGCAGTTATTAGAGGTGCACTATTTTCTGACAATGTGTTGGATAATTAATAGTGGTCAACAGATCGCTCAATAACGAGTTATACTGAATGTTCATTTAGACATCATGGGTGCAGCCCAGAGGTAAATCTGAGTGTCTCTCCAAGGCATTTTCTGTCTTGTACACTTTCTCCCGCCTCACCATTTCCCTGTCCGGTAGGGAAGAGCTGCTGGCTAAGCTAACTGGCATTGACACTGTGTCTGCTCCTGTTAGACAAGAGACGAGAGGCTGTGTCAAAAGCTATAAAGTCAACATGTCCACTTTCTGCAGCACAACTAAAACACTTCCAGGGACTTTTAATTAACCACAGACTCCAGTCAGCTCATTGTACGCCCTCACAGCACAAATTAACAAAATACTTCCTCTTTTGCAAGGAAAAATTTTACATTTCAGAGCTCATTAATGACTGAAATGTTTTTTTTTTTTCTACTGGTCTTCCATGGCACAGCTTCTCAGCAGAGTCTTTTCTGATTAAGAGTTTAAAACCTTTAAAAATGGTTTGACAAGTTTCGAGACATCAAGTGGGGAGAGTGGGGCATAATGCTTTAACTAATGGTGGGGAACTACTTCAGAAAAGCAGGTTCAAGACTTACAGAAACATACTCCGTGCTCTGGATCAGGTTATATTCCAGAGTTAATTTAGTTCAGGTAAACATCCAGAGGTATTCATGACACACGTGCCATTCTGATGATGATCCAGAGGACATGACAGCACAGATTACGCACAATATTATAATTATGAAACATTATTATGAAATACAGTGGTTACTCTTTATTTCGATAATTCCCTTTAGATATTCTACTGACTAAAAGTTACTTTGTAACTACATGTCAACTAACTCTCATTAGAGTATAAGTAGACTGTCAGGTTATGGTTAGTAGAATAAGTTGACATGTAGTTGCAAAGTTACTTATAGTCAGTAGAATTAGCATTAGAATTAGTATTAGTTTATTTATCAAGCACAATTTAAACAACAGTCCATTGACCAAAGTGCTGTACATTTTATGAACCACATATGAAGAGAATCACAACCATAAAAGACACAACAATAAAACCACAAATAACATAAAATAAATATCTGCTTCTCAAATTTGAGATCACGGTCAATAAAAACTCCTAGGTTCTGCACTACTGGCTTTGCAAATTGGGGCTAAACTGCCCAGATCAGAAAAAAATGTGTACATCTGGTACTCCAAACCACAAAACTTAAGTTTTATCTTCACTCAGCTTTAAAAAGTTTAATGACATCCATAGTTTGGTTCCATGTGTACAATTCAACTTCTTGTTGTGCTTCTGCAGAGGGAAATACACCTGTATCTGCGAAGAAGTGAAAAGAGCTTCTATGCAGCATATACAAAGAAAACAAAATCGGGCCCAGAACGGACCCCTGTGGAACCCAGCGAAACAACCAGACAGATTGTGAATAATCTTAACCAACATTAACAGAAAAAGTTCTCTTTGAAAGCAAGGACTTAAACCATGTGAGCCCAGTACCATGGATTCCCACCACCTTTTCAAGTCGTGAAAGTAAAGTCTAATGGTCAGTGGTATTGAATGCTGTGCCATGGTCCAGTAAAACAAGGACTGCTGAAGACCATGAGTCGACCACAGTCAATAAGTTGTATTGCTTATGCAATACAGCTTTCCTGTAGCTCAGTGGTTAGAGCATGGCACTAGCAATGCCAAGGTCATGGGTTCGATCCCAGGGATTGCACATACTCAGATACAAATGTATAGTATAATGCAATGTAAGTCGCTTTGAATAAAAGCGTCTGCCAAATGCATAAATGTAAATGTAAATGTAAATGTTAAAACCTTGATCAAAGCTGACTCAGTCAGTAGCGTGTTTACCCACCATGCAAAGCACGCAATTGTGCGTCTGCACATTTCTCCCGAGGGGGATGTGATAACCAAGAATATGCCATATACCCACTAGGAAATGACAAGGATTTGCATATACCCGCTTTAAAAAGCGCGAGGATACAGATTTGGTGCTCTATAATGTGCCGTGACAGATCGTAACGCCTCAGTTCTAGAGAGGCGGCAGCCTGACGCGCACATGAACTGATCCTCTCCTCCGCTTTAATACCAGTTAGAGCGCGAAATAAACATGAATGAACAACTAAAGGTGTGTTAAAAGATACAGTTCAACTTATTAAAATCCATATCATGTCTCGTGTAATAGCTCAATCATTGTTTCATGCGCGGAAAAACGGTAATAAAAACACTGGTAAACAAACAAACGTAACGTCACATTTACCAGAACAAACATATTCATCATGACCATAAACTCATTAGTCAGCTAGAAAAATGAACTCTAGAGAGGAACATTTAGCTTAATATATGCACCAGATTACATATTATATTTTTTAATGTTCTTTAATATATAATGCATGTTTGAATAAATCCATCAAGTTGACAGCCACCATTTAAATGTTTATATTTCAAAAAACGAATTGGAGTAGAAATCATTTTAAAGTTAGTAGGCCTATCAACTTTATTATTATAAAAATTTCCTTAAAGGGCACCTATTATGCAAAATTCACTTTTACATGGTGTTTGACCATAAATGTGTGTTGGCAGTGTGTGAGCAAAACCACCCTAGAATGAGAAAAATCCACCCAGTGGTTTTTTTACAATCTCAATAATTCATAAGCACTGTCTCAGAACGCCCTGTTCTAAGATTGCTCTCACTGTGACGTAGAATTGCGCTAAGCCCCACCCACGTGGTTTGATTGACAATCTGGTTTTGGCATAGACCCCGTCCTCGGTGATCTGTCAACCATCCTCCATTGTTTCAACGACAGCTGGTAATGTCTCCTAAGAAACATAAGTGTTCTGTTGTGGGATGTAATAATGAACATAGTAGTTTTCACTTACTTCCGACATCAGAGCCACTGAAAACGCAGTGGATGGATTTTATTTTCGAAGGAAAAGCGCCACTCAAAATGCCAAAATACGTTTATGTTTGCGCGAATCATTTTTTGACTGACTGTTTTGAGAACGAGGGTCAATTCAAAGCAGGTCTTGCTTCAAAGTTAATCCTCAAGTGTGGATCGTTGCCTACTGTTCGCGATCCAACGTCACCTCCAGAAGAAGTAAGTGTATTTAATGTTTTTTGAGCAAATAGTCATTTCAGTCGATGTCAGCCAATTCAATAACAAATGCGTCTAAAGTTGTTGTCGTCGTCGTAGAATGTCTGTGTATATAATTTAAACCTTGTTTGTATAGTGCGTATATATATATATTTTTTAAAGATATTGTATTTAAAACTGTGTATGTTTTCTGTAAAGACAGATTCCGGTTCAAACATGTACGGCTAAATGCCATACAGCGGGTCTCTCACTCTCAGCCATTCTGCTTCTACCGACTGTTTATTGCCATAGGAATGCAAGTTACGCCCTCTTCCAAAGGCAGGGCGGGGATATGCAGCTCATTTATATTTAAGGTGGTACACACCAAAACAGCTCTTTTTAAAACAGGCCCCAAAAATGACATTTTCAAATGGTTATAATAAATTAACTGTGGGGTATTTTGTGCTGAAACTTCACAAACACATTCTGGGGACACCCAAGACCAATATTACATCTTGTAAAAAGGGGCATAATAGGTGCCCTTTAAGTTTGTATACAAATCAGTTCATTTTAACCTTCAATATTATTGTAGTAGCAACTGATTCCCATGTATATTTTACAGCATTAGATTTTTTTTCTTGAGAAAATTTGCCATACTGTACCTGATATACAGTACATCCAAAATAACTGATACTGAATCGAATTGCAAGCTTGTGAATCAAAATGCATAACTATGATGACAGATTGGCAGGAAATTATGCAAAACAGAAAAATTCCAAACAGGGTGATATTGTCACACTAATAAGCCTCATCTTTCCATTATTGTTAATAATAGTTGCAACCTTCTCTTAAAAGTGCATTGAAAATTACCAGCTGATAAACCCCTGGGAACGCGATCACGGGGCCTCCTGGAGATTAGTTTAGGGCCCCCAATAACCTAAACACGCCACTGGACTATAGTACTATGGTAAGCCCTGAAACCTGACTGAAAGATTTCAAAATTTCATTTTGAAGCAAGAAGGTCTGTAATTGATTCAAAGTGACCTACTCTATAATTTTTTTTAAAGGTCCACGAGCCGGGACTTAAACTCGGGACACCAGAAGCGCATATGTTGGCACGCTGCCCATGACGACAACCTTCTCTATAATTTTTGACAAAAAAAAAAAAAAAGTCGTTTTGAAATTGGCTGATAGTAAGATTCTGTCAGCGGATAGACGAGGAACACAGAGGTAAGTGATCTAATCAACAGCAGGTTTATTGAACAGAGATGAAAACAACACAGCAGTGATAGCAGTCCAGGTAAACAGGCTGGGAGTGGGAATGTCTTGGTGTAGCTTATCTGTGGGTGATGCAGTCTTAGTGTTTCTTTCTCAGGAGATCCAGTGGGGCTGAGGAGCGGGAAAACGACGGAGAGCAGGAGCTGAGGAGAACTAGGACGGCCAGCAGGAACAACAGGTAAGTGTAGCGCTGGTAAGTAGATCCGGGAACACAACAAGGTAAGGTTGAGTGAACGGGTGGAGTGCAGTATATATGGAGCTGGCTGCTGATTGCTGACAGGTAAATGGCATTAGTAATCTGGTGATTGGGATCTGGTGACGGTGGTGACTGTATCCCTTGACTCCCAGACAGATTCAACAGCTGGATCCAGATGTGATTTTTTTTTTTTTCAAAAGAGGCTGCACAATAGCATGTTTAAAATGATGAGGGACTACTTAAAGGATTAGTTCACTTTCAAATAAAATTTTCCTGATAATTTACTCATCCCCATCTCATCCAAGATGTTCATGTCCTTTTTTCTTCAGTCGAAAAGAAATGAAGGATTTTGATGAAAACATTCCAGGATTATTCTCCTTATAGTAGACTTCAATGGCCTCCAAACGGTTGAAGGTCAAAATTGCAGTTTCAGTGCAGCTTCAAAGGGCTTTAAACGATACCAGACGAGGAATAAGAGTCTTATCTAGCGAAACCATCGGTCATTTTCGAAAAAAATGTAAATGTATATGCTTAATATAAACAAACGATCACCTTCCAAGTGCTTCCGCCAAAACCGCACTTTCGTATTCTTCAGAAAGCTTACGCTGTATGTCCGACACCTTCCCTATTCAACTTACGGAAAAAATGGAACTGGCGCCGCGTTCGTTCCGTTAAGTGGACTATCGAAATTAAGTGTTACCTGTTTACTTTATTTATATTTCTACGTTTTCTCATCTCACACACCATGGATCTGCAAAAAGGTTTGCTTTTGTTTCTTTTCTGTTTTTTGCAAAGGGTCGTTTTCTATATAATTTCTGTAATAAGAATCTGAAAAAGAGAGATCTTGCTTTGAAAAAGTCTTTACTAACAAAAACACAGATAGATATCCTAAGTTTTAAATCATTAAGAAATAAAGTTGTTAGTGAAATGAGAAAGGCGAAAACTCTATATTTTGAGCAATTGATTACAGAGTCAGGAGGAAATAGCTCATCTCTTTGGAAGTGCATTAACAAACTTTCTAAACGAGAAGGCATACAAAGAAAACCAGTGTTAGAACTGAATATAGATGGAAGACTTAGTACTGATAGCACCGAAATTGCCAATGAATTTAATAAATATTTTATCCAGTCTGTGGAAGAACTTGCTGTATGTTTTAAACCTGTACAACTACCTCAATATGCAATAAAAGACACTTCCTCATCCTTTTATATTTCTGAGATTGATGAAGATAAGATACTTCAAATTATAATCAATTGAATAATTCAAGGGCTAAGGATATATTTGGAATGGATACCGCATTCGTTAAAAAATATAGTGCTTGTCTGTTAAAGCCCTTGGTAAATTTGATAAACTTATCTATTAGAGAAAGTAAATTCCCAAGGCAGGATCAGTTGATGAGGTTCAGAATTATAGACCAATTTCAATACTGCCTGCAATTTCAAAGATTTTGGAAAAGCTGGTCGCTGAACAACTTATAAATTATCTAGAAAAGCATGATCTATTTCATTCTAAACAGTTTGGTTTTAGGTCTAAGTACTCCACAGAAATGGCAAACTGCTTTCTCACAGAATTTATTAAGGGAGCTTTAGATAATGGTAATGTGGTGGGTGCAGTGTTTTTAGACCTTAAAAAGGCTTTTGATACTGTGAATCATGAAATTCTCTTAAATAAATTAAATTTGTTTAGCTTCTCTCAGCAGGCAATAAATTGGTTTAGATCATATTTAGAATCTCGCGATCAGTGTGTTAAAATAAATAATTCAAGATCATCTTTACGAAATAATGAGATGGGTCTCCCTCAAGGGTCAATTTTGGGTCCACTGTTGTTTTACCTTATATATCAATGACTTACCAAATTGTTGTAAGGAATCTAAATGTCAACTATATGCAGATGACACAGTCATTTATGTATCAGCACAGAATCCACGCTTAGTGGCCGATATATTAACAAATGAAATGACTGTTGTGTCACAGTGGCTGCAAAAGAACTGTTTGACCTTGAATTGTTCAAAAACCGTCTCAGTGTTTTTCAATTAGGAGGAAGGAAATTAATGACTTTATAATTAAGATCAATGAAAAGGCAATAGAGGTAGTCAACAATTTTAAATATTTAGGTGTTACTTTAGATTCTCATTTGAAATTTGATGTGCATGTGAAGAGACTGTGTAGAACAATCAGAACAAACCTGAATTGTTTTTATATGATTAGACCACATATATCTCTAAAAGCAGCTACATTATACATGCATGCAATGGTCTTCTCACATTTATCTTATTGTGCAGTTGTCTGAAGTCAGGTTTTTCCAACTGACTATTAAACCTGTTAGATCTCTATATAAACAAACACTAAACATTTTGGATAAGAAACCAAATAGATGGCATCTTGTAATGTTTTACAAAAATATAGTTTGCTTAGTTTTGAAAATTTTATAAATTTGTCTCTTATTAATATGGTGTTTAAATGTGTACATAATCTTGCTCCAGAAATTATATGCCAAATAATATCAAAACAGAGTAGTAAGGGGATCACTACAAGAGGTGCAACTAATCAAAACTGCACAATACTAAAAAGGAAAACAAAATTTGCACAATCCACATTTTCAGTTCAAGGTGTACTGCTTTGGAACAGCCTGCCAGCTGAACTGAAAATGCAAACAGATTTAAACATTTTTCAAAGAAATTTAAAAAAGTGGTTCAAACAACAGCAGGTTTGTGAACATTGATGGTCATGCACAGTCTCAGCTTTTTTATTATTGTTATTTTTTTTATTATTGTTTAGTTTTTTTAGGTTTTTTTGTGTGATTATTGTTTAACTGTTGTTAAGAAAAAGCCTAACCAGGGACTGGGGCTGCAAATTAGCCTTTGGCTAGAAGCCTGTATGTGGAGCATCGGCTGCTTGAAATTGTA
>RJVU01053528.1:4396555-4417666 GCA_003731715.1 Anabarilius grahami | reverse complement strand
ATCGCATGATCACATGATTGCATATTGGTGTATATTGCAATGCTCTGCCATTTGAGCTACACGAAACCTGAAATATGACGCAGATAAAAGGGAACAATGCATTAAAATGAAAGTGTCCTGTTGTCGATAGGGGCGCAACTTTAGTAAACGCTCCTATGGGTCGTATTTCAGGGAAGTGACAAATGACCTATATAGACGTATTGGTTGGAGAACATGTTGGATTATTCCAGGTGTTATGTTAAGTGTTCTGACATGCAGATTCATACAGTATATCATCCTCTCATGCACTTAAAGATGTGGCATTTTGAATGAACCACTTCTTCTTCAGCTGCACGAGATGAGACACATTTTTATAATTTATTGGATAAAGAAAAATGTGGAGTTTGCGATATATTTCCTCAAAATGTTCGCTCTGTCTGGATGCGCTTCAATCCACAGTAAAGATGCTTTCCTTGCACACTTCAAGACGCCACAGAACGCAGGTTAATGTGTTTACATGTTGGACTTAATTGGGGTAAAATCGGTTTATGACTTTACTCTGACAGTGAGCGAAACACTAGCTCTCAATTAATGAACTAGTGATCATAAAGTATTTCAAGGCATCATAGGCTTGGAGAATCACAGTGTTAGCTTGGCAAACATGCTAAAACCAAAATATGACGTTATTTTAGATACGCTGTTTTAGAGCTGCTGCCTATGAAATACATTGTAAATCCGTCACTCATGAGATTCATTTCAGTTAGGATGCTGCATTAGAAGGTCTTCTGAAATGAGGAGGCAGGCAGAGGCTCCTGCATATGGAAGATCAGGTAACACTTCAGTATGGGGAACAATTCTCACTTTTAACTAGTTGCTTATTAGCTTGCATATTTGCTGTTTATTAGTATTTCTAAAGCACTTATTAATGCCTTATTCTGCATGATCATATTCTACATCCCATAATTCGACCCCATACTTAAATTAACCACTATCTTACTAACTATTAATAAGCAGTAAATTAGGAGTTTATTGAGGGAAAAGCTGTAGTTAATAGTGAATATGTGTTCCCTATACTGAAGTGTTACCAAACATCATATACTCTAGTCTAGTCTATCAACAAGCAACAACTAATGTCATGTTATCATATGTATTTTTTGTTTATTTAACGGGCTGTTGAATGCTTGATTCTGATTGGTTGACAAATGTTCTGAGGTGTGCAAATATTTTCCAGAAAACACACAGCTCTGAAATAGTTCCATGTTTTTCGACTGCATTACAGTTCAAAGAATGATGTGTTCAATGTAACATGAGAGAGTATTAGAAATTATGTGAATCCACTGCATTCAAAAGCAAAACCACACCATGAGGAATCAGCAGCATATTTCAGAAAAACACTGTCCTGTAAACTCTCAACAACACCGCATACATAAACCTATAGGTTACGAGAACAGTACATTGACTGAGAACAGGAATACTGTGATATAGGATTTTGGTCATTCTGGACATGCCTGTGAAATCTAACTGCTTTCATCTGAAATCTATGGAAGCTTGTTTCTGCCACGGAATGAAAAATCTTGTGAGTTTATATCTCTTATATCTCACAATTGCGAGAAATAAAGTCAGAATTGTGAGATAAAAAGTTGCAATTTCCTCTTTTATTGTTTATTCTGCATCATAAACAAGCTTCTATACATATCTGATACTTTTCCAGAGTAGAAATAAATATCAAAAGAATGTGAAGAGTAAGGAGAAGATGTTAGTGGAAGGAGAGCTGGGAAATTACAGACGTCCATCCCCCTCACCAACTGCAGCTCTTCCCGAAACAAAAAAGCCGCCAATTAAGTCGCTTCGAGTTGGAGTCTGATAGTAAATGAGTGAGGAAGGGGGAGTAGAGAGTAATGGCAGAAGCTTTCAGAGATGGAGAAGAGGAACAAATGAGATGCATTCATCTCTGAGATCCTGGACACGAGACGCTGAAATATTAATGTGCACTTCAGCTCAGACTGCTGAGTCCAGCGTCTGCGGTAAAAGCTTTCAGATCCAGCGTGAACGGCTGATGCGTGTCTGGAGGAGGTCTGGGCAGCGCGTGTTTAAGAGAATGTGGAGATGCAGGTTGAGACCTTTTATGAAGTCTCTTGAAGAGTAACACACACACTAACATCTACAGCACATTAGTCTGACATTCACTGCACATCAGTCTTTCAGAAATGTTTTCCAGGCAAAACCAAAGTGGTAGAAAATATGTGTAGACTCTGGGCTTAGAATTCCCTTCCATCCAAAAATATGTTTTGCGGAGGGCATAATTTTCTGCAAATAATTAAGATTCATTTTTGCAATCTTCTGACTTATAATTAAAACTCTTCTTCCCAGCAGGTCCTGTGAACACTGACTTCAATATGACTGAACTAGTGGATTCTTCTGTGACGTCTTCAATGTGAAGATTTTACAGCACTTTCTTAAAATTTTTAGGCTTCTTTAAGGATATTCGACATCTTTTCTCTTCTGTGATGACGAGGGCGGGGCAACCTGTCACTCACATGAGATCCACCAATAGCAAACCACAACCATCCAATCAATTCCCCACAGACAAAATCAAGCCCCGCCCTACATTTGTTCTTGTTTGAGAAGCGTTTCACTTGGATATACGACACAGTAGAGAAGACCAGCGCAACTTTCCTTTCATGATGACTTAAACTTCATTTTGGGCCCTACTCGGTTGTTAAGTCTGACGTCACGCGGCAGCGCTTCCGGGTCCAAACGCTCTATCTCATACCACAAGAAAAACAACAAACTGTGCTAATATACACACACAATGTGGTGTAATTCTACAAAAAATTATAATCATAACCTTCACCTCCATACCAAAATTCCAGATGGCCAGACAGTGATTCATGTTTTATAAATCGTTAAAATATTAATGTCTGTGACGCTGTGAGCACGGAGACTGTTGTGTAGACTGTAAGTATTTTAAATGTTTAACTTTTTAAAATGAATAAATAGCGCTCATAAACGGCCGACGAAGGCATTCTCAAGTTAAACGAGTCGAGGCTTGGACCAAGAAACGCCGTTCCTTACGTCACGACTTAAGCGGATAGTCCCCCAAAATAAAAATAATGCAAGTGAGTAAAGGTAACTGTTCAAGAATCATTTAAAATGTTTTCTATTTGAATGGTTATTAAGTAGTTTTTATTCATTTTAATGTTCTACTGCATCTGTCTTTGTGATATAGCTTTTAAATACCAAAAGATTGCATTTGATTTATCGCTTAATTTTTAAAATTGTTCTCTTTACTCAGTTTAATCACCAAATTAAAAGAAGCATCTTTGGAGGGTTTGGGCTTCTCAAACAATGTTAGAATATAACAAGAGTCACACATTTTTCACATTTACGTACCTCGAGAAAGAGCATTTCATAATTTATAAAATAATTTATTGGTCAGAAAATCACATCTAGTGAAGGATGGCATGGGAATCATGCGTTTCATGGGGTCCATTTCCATCTCTTTCCCCTCTCTCTTTCTCTTGTCTCATGCAAATAAAGAAAAAAGCCACCCTGGCCACGAACTCTGACCTTAAATGCAGGTTGACTGCCACAGTAAAGCAGCAACTGTCAACAGAGCCAACAACAGCACCACACAGACGCTTCCTTCAGACGGACTCGAAGGAGGAGAGAGAGAGAGAATCACCACTGAATCACTGGGCAGTATGTGTAGATGTACCAAGTTGAATGACTTGGGTGAATGCCTATGAATATCTCTAAGGAAGAAAGGAGATAATCTGATAAGATATATGCCTCAGATTTGAGAATCATTGTTTTAAAGTAATAGTCCGCCCTAAAACTTAATCTCTTTTACTTATGGTTAATTACTCACCCTCATGTCATGGTTTCTTAACAGAATCTTCAAAAACGATCCATTTGTCATGTAACGTATATAAACTCTCACGACCAGGAAGACTTCAAGGAGACAGGCTCAACTCAGGAGGTACACACATATACATAGACACTAACATTAATGAGAACAGACGAAGACTGAAGGAGAACACAGGGACTAAATACATGGAGCTTAATGAGTAATTTAACAGGGCACAGGTGAATGACATAACTAATTAAACAGACTGGGGAACACTGGGTCACAGGACTGAACCAGAAACTGAAGGAGGGAAACACAGATCAGTTCAATTTGTGTGAGGAACAGCCCCATATTTAAGTCATCATTCACTGAAAATACTCTCAAATTTCATTCAAGCACATCCAAACCTGGAATGCCACAAAGTTTTACATGAATGAGAATCGGAAGGAAAGCTTTTCAGTGAATATAGACTTAAATTCCAGTCCACCTCTTTTTTCCAGAGCGAATGACGAGTGCCGCCATGACAAAACTTCCGTTTGGATGCTGTCCTGTCCCAGTCTCCATAGGAACCCGTTGTTAAAACCGGGTAAAAAGAGCGAATTAATTCATTAAACAGAAATGTTTTGAACATTGCTAAAACTTAAAAACGTAAGCTGTGCTGTAGTCGACTGCCACAACAACAGCAATAAACTGAAGAAATCCCCGGAAAGTATGTGTTTTGAGCAAATCGGAAAAGAGTGTCCATATATGCCGCCTTGAATTTTATGCCAAAGCCTGACAAGAGAAAATGAAGCATGGCATGCAGCTCTTAAGTTAAAATACTCCCCATTAAAGGTATATGTGCACTTTTATCATCTTGAGTACA
Organism: Anabarilius grahami; assembly: GCA_003731715.1. Lineage (NCBI taxonomy): Eukaryota > Metazoa > Chordata > Actinopteri > Cypriniformes > Xenocyprididae > Anabarilius > Anabarilius grahami. Next base: position 4,412,972 of record RJVU01053528.1, on the reverse strand, counting down.
ACTGAACTTCACCTGTATGTAGGATATGAGACTGACTGACTCAGGGAAAAGGCTGTATCTACAAAAAAAAAAAAGGCAGAACCTTGAATGTGCAGATGAAAAAGAACAGCATAGAAGATCTGGAAAAAAGAGATTAAGAGAACAGATGAAAGATGAAACAGAGTTGCGTAACAGCAGAGATGAAGAGCGTGCGGGTCTGTCTGCGGCTCCCAGCTCCGAGTTTACATGGATGGAATAGCAAACATCCAACCTTCAGACTGACCTACTTTCATCAAACCACACACACTTCCACTCTGGATGGCCAGATGTCAGCCGTGTGAACCTCAATTACCCCTGCCAGTCCTCTCTACTTCTGTGGTGTCATTCCTACGGCTTTGACAGTTTGTGCTTCATATTGAGTGCTTGGTTTATTCAACGCTTGCCTGATTGGCTTTGGATTCACAAGTGCTCCCGAAAGCCACAGAGATTTTAATCCCACATCTATGTCAAATCCTACTCAATTTCCACTTAGAATAATAGAGCCAACACTCATCTGCATACAGTGCCAGAGCTCTAGTCCACCAGTCCAGGCTTTAAAGATGAGTGGATAGTGACTCGGACACTCTACGTTCACATGGACTTCAAGTGTACAACTGGCTCTTTTGTTCCAAATGTGTGGCAGAGCCTATATCAGCACGGCTTCAGTCATAATGATTCTGGACCCGCGATAACCCTGGCAGTCTGTCAGCCTCTCCCAGACATCCATCAGCACAGACGGCTCATAACCCAGCAGCACACTGCCCTGATACTGACTCTAAATCTGTGGGCAGTTCACTGCGCTGTCCAACACTACCACAGCTCTCCCTCTCATATACACTGGATGCTGTGAATATCAACAGCAATAACTGCATCAGCACAGAAGCTGTCTGCTGAAGCCATGAACTCTTTGGGTTTGGTTGGAGATATTTGCTTCCACAATGTCTGTGGAAGAGAAATATACAAAATTTTATTTTTATAGAAAAAAAAAAAAAATGGTTAACTGTAAGTTACATTAGCGTATATGCCATTAAAAAGGATGAATTACTTTTAATTTGCAGTTGAACACAGTAAAGACATTCACAGAAGCCCTGTGTGATGCATCACATATGATTATATTTTATATATTTTGTTTCTTCTCATTTTTGTTATCAGTACTGTGCATTAACCCTGTGCATCATCATGTACAAGTATTTGACCTGTTTTATGGACTGGTCACGGTCTGATTCATCATGTGGATTTCTGTTGTTCCTCTTGTATTATTATAGTGGATATTAGTAGAGTATAGGGTAAAAAGCATAATTTGGTAGTTTATAATCCATTATACATAGAAGCTTTAAGTAAAGTGTTACTTCTTTTGCCTCTGAAAGGTACATAAAGATTTGGAGGCAGTTTCATGTATGATAGAGCTCATGCTTTCATTGAGAGCCTGAGCAGAACAGACTGTCTGCAATTAAGATGAAATCTTCTGCTTCCTTGATAATAATCCACATCTGAATTATTAACAGGAACTGTTCCCTGAGGAGTCCATCAGTGCCCACACACACACACACACACACACACGATGCCACAACTGAGGGACAGCTGTAATTTTTGAAAAATTAATACAAATCATTTTTACACAACAAATATTGACAGGTTCTGTTATTATTTTACTGTTTATATAAATTATCATAATTTCAACAGTAATCATTAATATTGTTTTAATGAATCGTCATAGTTTGAGAAGGTTTGTGACGAGAGTAAAACCATAAAATCTATGCATTTAAATGAGTAAAAATCTATTTCTAAATATATATTAAAAAATAAAACAGTTATTTTAAATTGTAATAATATTTCACAATGTTATTGTTTTCACTGTATATTTGATGCAGTAAATGGTGAGCAGAAGACACTTCTTTCAGAAACATCTTATTTATTCCAAACGTTGTTCAATAAGAGCTCAAATTTGATGCTGATAAATATCATCAACAGACACACACAACTTGAAATGTGTGAAGTGCTCCGTTCTGCTGGAGTAATTTTCTGACAAGAATATTTCTTAGATTGTGCTTTTGTCCGATGCTTTTATCCAAAGGCACACATTTAATCTTTTCACACTTTTCCAGGGAATTGAAGCCATGACCTATGTGTTGCTGCTGCAATGCTCTTCTGTTTGAGCACCAGGAATCTGACTTATTTTATAGAGAAACAGCAGAAAGGCTGTTGAGTGGAGTATAACCTCCAGCTCCCCTTCTCTCGATCTGCTGTGGGCATGATGGGTGGAGCTGCACACCTAACCCTACCCATAACCCTATCTCTTCCACACTGTGTGTTTCCTTTATTCTGTTGCACAGATTCTGTCTCTAGTGTGGTGATGTTCATCAGACACTTTGTGTCAGAGTTCTACAATCTTCTACACACATGGAGCACAACACTTACTGGTCTCTTATGATACACTCTGAAATATCTCAGATAAATATTAGATGAAAGATGTTACAACCAGTGTTGGGGGTACGTCAGTTATGTAATCAGATTACTTAAAGGTGCCCTAGAATCAAAAATTGAATATACCTTGGCATAGTTGAATAACAAGAGTTCAGTACATGGAAATGACATACAGTGAGTCTCAAACTCCATTGTTTCCTCCTTCTTATGTAAATCTCATTTGTTTAAAAGACCTCCGAAGAACAGGCGAATCTCAACATAACACCGACTGTTACGTAACAGTCGGGATCATTAATATGTACGCCACCAATATTTGCATATGCCAGCCCATGTTCAAGGCATTACACAAGCCAGTATTAACGTCTGGATCTGTGCACAGATGAAGCATCAGACTAGGTAAGCAAGCAAGGACAATAGCGAAAAATGGCAGATGGAGCAATAATAACTGACATGATCCATGATATCATGATATTTTTAGTGATATTTGTAAATTGTCTTTCTAAATGTTTCGTTAGCATGTTGCTAATGTACTGTTAAATGTGGTTAAAGTTACCATCGTTTCTTACTGTATTCACGGAGACAAGAGCCGTCGCTATTTTCATTTTTAAACACTTGCAGTCTGTATAATTCATAAACACAACTTCATTCTTTATAAATCTCTCCAACAGTGTGTAATGTTAGCTTTAGCCACGGAGCACCATCAAACTCATGCAGAATCAAATGTAAACATCAAAATAAATACCATACTTACGCGATTAGACATGCTGCATGACGAACACTTTGTAAAGATCCATTTTGAGGGTTATATTAGCTGTGAGAACTTTGTTTATGCTGTTTAAGGCAAGCGCGAGCTCCGGGGGCGGGGAGCACGAGAATTTAAAGGGGCCGCAGCCTAAATCGGTGCCCCAAAATAGGCAGTTAAAAAAATGAATAAAAAAAAATCTATGGGGTATTTTGAGCTGAAACTTCACAGACACATTCAGGGGACACCTTAGACTTATATTACATCTTGTGAAAACACGTTCTACGGCACCTTTAAAGTAATGAGTAAAGCATTACTTTTAAAGTTACTCCAAAATATTTTTCATATATGTAACTCAAGTAACTGTTTTCTCATGTATTGACTGACAGCTCTCCTGTCCTCATGTTACGGTCAGACTGTTGTGTGTGAACATGATGTTAATGTAGTTCTAGACTAAATGTGAGCATTTACTCATCTCACTTACACAAAAACTCATTCATTATTCCTCAAAATGAATAAAAACTGTGAAATGCAAACTCTGAATAAGAAAGAATGATAAAATTACACTTTACTTTCTATAAAAAGTAACTAAGTAACTAAATTTTTTAGAGAGTAACACAATATTGTAACGCATTACTTTCAAAAGTAACTTTGCCTAAATGTGTTTTTTGTATTTGTGAACCGCTTTACTCTCTCTTTATTTCAGTGTCTGTCATCTCTCTCTCTCTTTCGCTGGCTCCTGACTCTTTGCCCTGCTGCCTTCCACCATTACAGACCTTAAAGACATGTTATAAATAACACTCTAGTCACTTCACATTACAGTCTGTCTGACGGCCTGACACCCGCGCTGACCCGCCGCACAACACCCTGGCAGCACATTACCAGCCATCACACACACACACACACACACTACATCCCAGTGTCCATACTATCCATCCTAAACAGTAAGTGAGATTAGAATAAGTGTGTCCCAAAGCATAGTATGTTGAAAAGAGTATGTCCCCAGATGGTCTACTATTTCCGGCAGATTTTCCCAGTGTGGATCCGTGCACACTATAACGGCTAATATTGACCACAACCCACTGCGCTCTGGAGGAGGATTCAGTTCAGAACTACAAACATGAATAAAAACTGTTAAAAAACTACAAACATGGCGGATGTGGTTTGGATAACGGGGTTTGAGTGACTAATAATCAACATTTAACCTAATAAAAAATATTTAATCTTATCAGTGTTATATTTCATCTGCAACAACAACGTGAACTTTAATAAAGATCTGTTTGGCCTTTAACTTTTAAATGCATCATTATGCAAAAATAGAAGCGTCTCCACATGAAAGACCCGTGACTGGCAGATCAACGTGCTGCTGCATTTCTCTCCGATATGGTAGGAAAGTAAATTAAATTAAATGTGGATGATGTTAACTGTGACAAGATGATTGACGGGCCAGTTCACGGTGACAGTAAAGCTTACAGCGTCCGTAAAGACTCAATTTGATGACATGATAGTCTGTCGCAAAGCTTGTCTACTCTTCTGATACACACTCAGAAGTATCTAATTTTTCTTCACAAAAAGAGATCATACTTTTAGGGCATAGTATAAGAATTGGGACACAGCCTCACTCTTTCTGCCTTTTCATTAAAAAAAAATCTACAATGTGGATATTGACTATTATTATAAACAATAGTAATAACAAAATATGAAAATCAGAATCCAAACTAAACACAAGGAGAACCGATCTCAGAGACTTCCACTCATCAACCGAGCAGGAACCTGAGAAACATGCGTATAAATGAGCAAACAAACCAAAGCTGGATTTATTTGATCAAAAATACAGTAAAAACACTGAAATATTAATACAATTTTCTATTTAAATATAGACCTGTTTTCTATTTAAATATATTTTAAAATGCAGTTTATTCCTGTGATCTAAGCTACTGGTGCTCAATTATTAATAACGGTTCTTTTAGAATTATCAATGTTGTTGTTTTTCAGGATTCTTTGATGAATAGAAAGTTCAAAAGAACTGCATTTATTTTAAATAAAAAAGTGTAATAATAATAATAACAATAATAAGCCTTTGCTTATGTCTGCATGAAACAACCACTGCTTTAGAGCTGAAGTTCACAAACAGAATAAGGATGTTCATTTCCCCAATTATTATTACAAACCACACTGCCAGCATTAATAAGAACGAACTGTAAAAGTATAGTCTGTGTAAGGATAGTTTATGCAAAAGTGAAAATTCCCAATGAATAACCTAAATTTCCATCGGTTCCTCACACAAAGCTGTACAGGGTGTCCAGAAATCCTCATTTCCCGGACATTTTGACTGTCACAACACAACGAGGCGAGAAGCTCAAGGCTCGTGTCTGTCCTGTGCTGTCGGTTCAGTGCAGCAGAGGGCGCTGCTCTCTATAACTCCTTCAACTCAGGTTATCATTCTACTAATCACTCACTCGCACTAGTTTTGCAGTTGAAAACTAGACAAGAGACAGAGTGAATGACACTCAAGAATGAGCACAAGAGCATCCGAAAGGAACACAGCATGCACGATACACAACCGCACCAGCTGCACTGCAATGAACTAAACTAAAGCGGTACAATCAAATGTCTGTCCTCTTTACAGCTTTCTGTTGTCTTGCATTGTTTCAGATAGTAGGATATGCCTTTTTTCTATGACTGGCACAGAGCTCATGTCCACCAGGACGCGTCTCAACAGGTGTTTGAGCTGTCAGAGGCTGAAGAGATCGGCTCTGTTCGCTCTGAACGATTAGAGCTGAAGCTGCTAACTCATTCTGTCACCGCCACAGTTCTGATGAAATCACGGGGTCCTCAATGTGCCTTTGTTGAAACACAATGAGTTTCTGACATACGGTACTTTTGTCATAAGCATATGTAATATTTGTGGTTCTGTTTCATGTCAGGGTGCAAATTGTGTGGTTTGGGACAGGCCTGACTTCCTTAAAGGGATAGTTCACCTAAAAATTAGACTTCTGTCATCATCTTGTTCCAGACATGTATGCGTTTCGTTCTTCAGTTGAACTACGAAAGAAGATATTTTAAAGAATGTTGGAAAACAAACAGTTGACGGTAGCCATTACTAAAATACTGTGGAAGTCAACGGATGTCACCAACTGTTTGGTTTCCAACATTCTTCAAAATATCTTCTTTTGTGTTCAGTAGAAAAAAAGAAACTCATACAGGTTTGGAACAACGTGAGCAAATGATGACAGAATTCTCATTTTTGGATGAACTATCCCTTTTTAAAAAAGATTTAAACCCTTTAAATTACACGAAAACAAAGGTTTTGGAAGTAATTATTCTTTTTACATATAATTATAAATGTTTCAATAGGATTATCAATCGCCCAGAGTTTTTCCTGACTATGACACAATGAACTGGAAAAATGGATGGACAGATGTTTCAGTAGGGTTTAACTTACCATATGGGTTTGATATCTAAAAATAGAAACTCATGAACAGAACAGAGTTGAGTGTGTCTGAGGAGGTAACCATAGCAACAGTACGCCGCTCAAGTGTTATTATTGGATGGAACATTGACAAAGTGCTACAAATACTATCAAGTGCTGCTAAAGACTTGAAAATGGCTTTCCTGTAGCTCAGTGGTTAGAGCATGGCGCTAGCAATGCCAAGGTCATGGGTTCGATCCCAGGGATTGCACATACTCAGATATAAAATGTATAGGATAATGCAATGTAAGTCGCTTTGGATAAAAGCGTCTGCCAAATGCATAAATGTAAATGTAAATGTAAAATGGTAGTGGAAAAAGATGATTTGGGATGCAGAGAATGAAACCCAACAAACTGCAGCTCCAAAATTTCCTAAAGAAATGAAGTCGATCCCTACTGAAAGGCACCGTATCATTCACACCTGTATTTGTCCTATTAGTCTTTTTATATTATTCAATTACTGAATAATATTTTGAGCAAGACAAACACAGTTCTGTATGCCTGACTTGTGCATCGCTCAAATAAGAACTATAAATTACAGTACGAGCTGAGTTGTTTCAGAACTCTGAAGTGAATAATAAGAGCTGTGTTGTTTCTGAAGTCTGACACACGTACAGTAACTGTGCATTAATAAAGTTCAAGTGTGAGGCTCAAATCTGCAGGGCTGAATCAAGAGCTTGGAATGAATCAAACTGATTGCAGAGCACTGAACCTGAGGGAGTCTGATAATGTGTGATTACATTATCAGCAATTTCCTTCCATCATCAGCCACTTAAAAATACACTAACAATTCCTTATATATTATTACCCATGCATCCTTTCTTTCTCACACCCACTTTTCTTCTCTCTGTATAAAATAACCAGAGCTTAAGAACAAGCCTGAATCTGTCTATAATGAAACAAAGATCTAAATCCAGATGAGAACACTTTCATTTGACCTCTTTACCCATTACGCACTCCTGCATATCCACTGTATATTGTGATCTGTATTAGATATTAAGTATGTGTTGAATACTATTGTTTTTAGAGCAAAGCACCAAGTCAAACACCGTGTGTAACTTGAGGTGAATTGTTATTGCATGCGTGTATCACGCGTTACCTTCCAGCCGGCAGAGCTGTTGCTGTCTCCTTTATCTTTGAAATAGGGCACATATCGGACCATCCAGTCGTAGATCTGAGACAGGGTGAGTCTTTTCTCGGGCGTGCTCTCGATGGCTCGGGTGATGAGCTCCGCGTACGACTGGTTTCCCCACGCGTTCCGCCGGGAAGACGCCTTGGTTTTGCGCAGCGCAGCTCCCGTCAAGCCGTGAAATCCTCCGGCATCCAGCATCATCCTTCTCCTCCTGCACGATGCTGATGGAACATGATCCGAATCCACTTTAAATATGGACAGATTAAGCGACAGATCCGCGTTCACCTCGCACGAGAAGTCGTTCGTCCAGCCCAAACCCGACTCCATATCCACCTGATGAGCCTCCGCTTCATCCTCCTCTATCATCATCATCATGTGTCCTGGTGGCAGGCAGATGTCGTCAGGTGATTCTGTATTCTCAGAGACGCCTCAGTGAGTCCACCTTACAGAGCAGGAGAGAGGAGGATGCTGTAGACGAGCGCGCAGCATGATGAAGTGAGTCTGGCGGAATAATGGATGCATGTGTTCAGACAGCGGCTCATCTTCAATTTCCATGCCGGTTTTAACTCACTCTGACCGCAGCAGCATCCTCCTCCTCCTCCTGATTACAGGCAGAACTGGAGCAGCAACAGATGACTGAAAACTTCACACTGCGTCATCAGTGTCCTGATGCTTGTTTGGAAAATTCCCCGACTTATTTAATTTTTCTATTGTAGGCTATTCTAGTGATAATCTGATTCTATTTATTTTCAATGTAAACTCTGTTATATTCTGCTGTTTTGTATAATGGCACCAAGTAGGGCCTGAAACTTAAAGGGGTGGTTGATTATGATTTCACTTTTTTAACTTTAGTTAATGTTGCTGTTAGAGCCTAAACAACATCTGCAAAGTTACGACGCTCAAAGTTCAATGCAAAGAGAGATATTTTTCTTTTACAGAATTCTCTGTTTAAGGACTACAACAAACGGCTGGTAGGGACTACAACGAGCATCTTCCTGGGTTAATGACATCACAAACCCTCAAATTTATATAAACCCCGCCCCCGAGAACACACAACAAAGGGGGCGGGGCCATGTTGGGCTGCTTTAGAGAAGAGGAAGAGTTGTTGTAGTAGAGTGTTGTTGACATGCCGTCATTTTACGCCGGACTGCTTCACAAACGAGGGTCAATTCAACACAAAAGATGAACATGACGGCACATGCTAGTGGATGAGTTGAATCAACTCCACAGCAACTACATACATTTATCCACTAACCATTCAGAAACGTCCAGTTTCATTCTAAAAGTTGTAACTTCTTCCTGAGTCTCTCCATCAGTGTCGGTTTGAACAATGTAAGGCTGAACACCGTTACTGACAATCCCAACAGGATCACATGAGAATGCGTATCAAAAGTGCGTGTGTGTAATCTCGTAGAATATATACACCAAAATGAGCACTTTATGGCATCTATATAACACGCTCAGTAGTCTTGGGTAGGATTAGTGGTGTGGGGTTTGTGCGTATAATAAGCCATAAAGTGTCTATCATATGCACACGAAAAACTGCGTATCATATGCATGCCAAAACTCATTTTAGCGTATACATTCCTCGAGATTACACACTTGTATTATTGATATGCATTTTCACTAGTTCATGTGCCCATATAATCTTAGCGTAAGTGGTAAACAGATTTGGCTTGCTGTCTGCTATAGAGGGGCTCGGAAAGGATATTCTACTCGAGCTCCGATTGCCCCTCTATAACAGGCAAAAATAGTACAAAAAGGAGGAGAAGGGGAGGAGGAGGGATGCCGAAAAAACTAACAACAGGAAGATGCTGGTTTTATACCTTGGTATTAATTGGAAGATTAGATGGGCGTACTCCTCCCGAAATTACGTTTATTAACTTCACTTCGTGTGATCGGGCACGACAATCCTCATTTTGGCTGCGTGAGATTCTCCAGCTTTGTTGTTGTTGAGCTGTTAAAGCTCCGCCCTCTTCTGGAAAGGGGGGCGGGAGCAGCAGCTCATTTGCATTTAAAGGGACACACACAAAAATGCCGTGTTTGTGCTCACACCCAAATAGGGGCAAATTTCACAAGCTTTAATAAATGATCTGTGGGGGATTTTGAGCTGAAACTTCACAGACACATTCTGAAGACACCAGAGACTTTATAGGCCCACTAAAATACTTTTTTGTCTTTTTCTAAATCTAATATTTAGTCAAAAGACAGAGATCTATCTATCTATCTATCTATCTATCTATCTATCTATCTATCTATCTATCTATCTATCTATCTATCTATCTATCTGTCTGTCTGTCTGTCTGTAGGTTTTGCAAAAAAATGCTTTACAGTAGGAATAATTTTGTACTGTGATGTAAACATGGACTATGTAACAAACTGCAGTGAATTACAAACAATATAGAGTATCATTCTTGTTTTACAAAGAAACTTTACAAAAGAAAACATAATGCTCCTGTTGTTAGTGTTTTTAGGTCATTGTTTTAAAAGTGTGTTTGTTGGGTCAAAGTGTTCTGGAAGAATGAGTTGATTTGAGACATGAATGAAGTGTTTTAGTGCGTTTGGAGTGAGTATTGAGAAATGTGTCCTAGTGACTGTAAAAAATTGTAATGCTTGAAAAAAAAAAAAAGACATTGAAATGTTACCATATTCATGAAATATGCCTTGTCAGATTCGGATCTGTTTCTTGCAATTCTGTTCTCTAAATCCTATATTCTATTCATTGTTAGTAGGTTAAATGTTATGTTTTCTCCTGATGAGTTTCCTCTTTCTTAATGATTAAAATCTCTAATCATTTCAGAGTGTCACTGAATCTACACTCTAAAAAATGCTGGGTTAAAAACAACCCAAGTTGGGTTGAAAATGGACAAACCCAGCGAATGGGTTGTTTTAACCCAAAAATTTGGTTGTTTTAACCCAGCGATTGGGTTAAATGTTTGCCCAACCTGCTGGGTAGTTTTATTTAACCCAAATATTGTTTAAAAATTACTGTATTTCTTGCTTAAAATGAACACAAAATATGTTGGAAATTAACATTTATTAATATGTTTAATAAACAAACATTTATTAATACTTTTTTGAATAATATTTAAACAATAAACATTTATTAAATTGCTTATTAATAAATGCTCATCTTTTTGATTATTATTGTTGCCTCTAGTAATTATGAGTCTGATTTTTAATTTCCAACCTATTTTGGGTTCATTTTAAGCCAGACATATAGTCATTTGTAAACAATTGTTGGGTTAAATAAAACAACCCAGCAGATTGGGCAAACATTTAACCCAACTGCTGGGTCAAAACAACCCAATCGCTGGGTTTGTCCATTTTCAACCCAACTTGGGTTGTTTTTAACCCAGCATTTTTTAGAGTGTACAGACACTGATCTGAGTGAATAAGACTGACTGAGATTCAGAAGCCCAAATCCAGTCTAATTACAACCCAAGCCCTAATGACAGACGAAAGCTTCCACAGCCCTTTCACAACAATGTTTGATTTGTTATATTGGTGACTGTTTCATTTGGGACTGAGGGCTTTGTTTTGTTGGTGGTATAGTGGTTATATCCTGGCACCATTGTGTCCTTTTAAGGGAATTTAGTCTGTAATAATTGCAGTCACTCTGGATAAAAGCATCAGCTAAATTAATATGTAGCCTTGAACCATCTTTAAAGAATCAGAGCTAAACTCATGAGCTTATCTATCAAAAATTAGTTTATTTTCACCAGATAAAATGAAATGAATTAGACTATTTATCTCGTGGTGTTTGAGGTAATTAAGGAGAAAATAATTATTATACCATCAACAAATGTGTTCATTGTGCAGAAATATGAAATGTGAACCAGTTTTCTTCTTTGTATAACAGTTGTGTGGATTCCAAACACTCTGTTTGCTGAGGAACAGAGAACAGCCTGTTTAACCTCACAGATCAGACGTGCAGAGAGGACAGAATTAAAGGATTGAAGGGCAGAAACACAACTAGACATTCCAAGAGTGACATAATTCACCACAATACAAATCCACAAGATTTTTCTGTCTCCACCCAACACAACCACACACACATTACACAAGACTCCCACAATAACTGTGATCTCACACTCGTGATGTTATCATGCTCAACACAGAGACCAGGGCGTGCACGGGGCGTTCTGCTTATAGACCTCTATAACACATCACCTATTACAGCTATTGTGTGTGTGTGTGTGTGTGTGTGTGTGAGAGCATCTCATCCCAGAGGGCAGGCGGTGTGAATCTAGGTTAATTACAGAGCAGAAATACTTCCTGGATGCTTATGCTTGATTTGAATTTATTTCATGACAGATCTTATTCTTTAGAAAGTCTGAGCTCTGCTGGTATTTGGCAGCTTTGAAAAGCTCATCTGGACGCCCTGACTTCATCAGTGAGCAGACAAAGAACATTAAAAACACTATCCAATGAAGGATTGTTGATCTTCTGGTTATAAAAGACTATGTTGATGGGTGATTGAGACATTATTAAGAGAAGAATTTGGAGAGTAAAATGACATTTTTGAGATTTTGATCATTGTTTTAGAGACTGATTTATCAATGCACAGCAGAGAACTTTTAACAGTGTTGGAAAAACATTGACTGAAGTATAACTGATGATGCTGCATGCTAATCTTCAGGAAATCGACTGGCATAACTATTTTGAGTTGGCATAAACATAAGAATGATACAAAACTGAAGTTGCTCAGAAGTAATTACTGAGTTGCATGTTAAAACCTTATTCGAATTTAAAGAGTTAGTTCACCCAAAAATGAAGTTTCTGTCATTAATTACTCACCCTCATGTCGTTTCACACCCGTAAGACCTTCGTTCACCTTCAGAACACAAATTAAGATATTTTTGATGAAATCCGAGAGGTTTATGACTCGTCCAATATAATCAACACTTTCAAGGTCCAGAAAGGTACTAAAGACATCGTTAAAACAGTCAAACCTTAATGTTATGAAGAGACGAGAATACTTTTTGTGCACAAAAACAAAACAAAAATAACGACTTTATTCAACAATCTCTTCTCTTCCGTGTCATTCTCTTACGCTGTTTACGTCCAGCGCTTCCAGGTTCTCCGTCAGAACGCCGACTCATTATTGGCTGCGTCAGCATCACACGCATGCGTCGTTCTGATCACATGATCAGCTTTGGCCAATACTGAGCCGGCATTCGGACGTAAACACGGAAGCCTTCACTGTGCTTACCTGTGTAAGGATAATGACAGGGAAGAGAAGAGATTGTTGAATAAAGTCGTTATTTTTGTTTTGTTTTTGTACTAACTCAAGCAGGCCCCGCCCCTTTATTCTGCGCATGAATTATTTAAATGAGGAATATTGTGAAGAAAACTCAAGACTACAATGGAGGCGTTTCAGGGAGTTCAGAAACACTGACACTGATATAGAGAAGAACTGGAACTTTGCAGAGTTTTTTTATGCTCAAACAGCAACATTACACACCAAAGAAAGATGAAGATGGAAAAATCATAATGTCAAGTTTAAATCAAAGCAACATTTTATGCAAGAATGAATTTACAAATGCTTTCACAGAATTACATTTTCTCAAGAAAGAGTGGCATACTTCTTGTTTAAAATGATTTGTCTAAGAAATGTCATCTGAGAATTGACACAAAACTCATGAGAGGTTGATCTGTCAGTTTTTATCATTCAGTTCATCATGGAGTAATCTTGGATTTCATCAAAATACCACAAAGGACATGTCAGGCCTCCAGGGAAATGAAGTGGGCGGTGACAGTCAGCGCTACATGAGGCGTTTGGGGTCGATCTTCTCCAGGTGCACCAGAGGCTTCAGCTGCTCTGCGAAGCTCCTCATGTCCTCAGACACCGTGTCCTGTCCCGCCGGAGCCAGAACGCTCAGCTCCACCAGATACGACAGAGACAGCGGCTCCATGTTCTCCGTGTTTCCCGGAACCAGGACGCGTGACAGTTTGCTCACCACCACCTTCATCATGCCCTTCCGGAACACCTGGCCCTTGGCCACGAACTCGTGATCCATGCGGAAGCCCATCTCATTGAGGAACTCCGGTAAGCTGTGCGAGGCGGCCACGTCCACGCAGTTGCGCACCAGGGCGTGCCGGCTCTTGTCGCCCACCTCGGGCTGGCCGAGATAGCGCAGGTGCCAGGGGGCGGTGGGGTGAAGCAGCGAGCGGCGCGCGCGCAGGAGGAACGGGTTGCCCTGCTGGCCCTTCAGCAGATACACCAGCTCGTGATCAGCAAAGCTCTCCGGCTCCATGTTATCACACAGACCTCGCAGTCGATGCAGGAGACTCTCCAGGGACTGATCCAACACGCTGCCTGTGCCGAAACAAAACAAGCTTCACGTTTATCGTCAGTGACAATATGTACATTGAAATGCTTAAAGTGAGGCTCAGGCATTCTTCAGCAGTACAATATAACACTATTTAAAAAAGTCGGAAGGTAATATTTTACAATAGGGTTCCTTTGCTTAAAGCTGCAGTATGCAATTTCTGAGAAACGCTGTTGAAAGTGGATCAGACCGAGCGCCAGGGAGAGACAGACATTGTAAACATTCGGGGCTTAGCCCAAATAACTTTTGTCCAATGACACCTACATTTTCTGTTAACTATGTTAGGTATATGTCCTCTAGGGGGGGTCACCTCAGCCGGAAGAACATTTTGTACATTTTAAGGTTAAATGCATCAATCTGGTGCACTTTGAGAGCTCAAAACTGAGAGCTTAAGCTCATGTACAGTGTGCAAACTGAACAAAGAAACAGCATTGACCTGTACCTGGACATGAAAGAGGGTTCAAACATCTTCTTAGTTGTGATGTAGTGTCTCAGTCTACATTGTGTTTTAGGATGCCAAACAATTATTACAATAAAATAATAATTATAATAATGTTTTAGGCATATATAATTATTCATATGACAGTAATATCCATATATTGTAACAAATGCACTTTTTAAATAAATTACAATTTTTATTAGTTACTTTACACAAAAGTATAGGGAAATTACAATACTTTTGTACTAATCTTTGCGCTTTTATTTTGATCGCGTGAGCAAATGTGCGCACTTCTCTTTAAAACACGCAGCACAGACAGACTCTATATATACTTAATCACTGTATTTTGCTGTTTTATAAAGGCACAAAGCCATATCACAGTTTTGATTTTAGTTCGTTGGCAAAATACAACGTTAGAGACCATTTATGTTTTAAATTTTCAGTTCATTATGAAACGGTGGCACAGGGTCATTAATGGGAAACACTGAATGAATGTTTAGCTGACAAATGTGCCAAAGTTGTCATATTAGTTGTTATATCATAACAAAAACCCTTCAACCGGACCGAACGAGCGTCTCGAGGCCTGCCGCTGCTCTGAGTGAGTGACAGGAGGCGTGGCTCTGCTCTGAGTGAGTGACAGGAGGCGTGGCTCTGCTCTGAGTGAGTGACAGGAGGCGTGTCTGTGTTCAGCTGCGGTGTGCGTGAACTCGCTGTCGCAGAGAAGAGAGAGAAAGCGCTGCCCGTGTATGGATACTGTAAAAAAGCAGTATTTAACTGTTTAACATATTTTAATAGAGAGATAAGTTTAGAAAAATTATATTTTGACAGCACTGTTAAGGAACCTCAAACCTGAAAGATTCGGGGCTTTTGGAAAAACATTCGGGGCTCCAGCCCCCCTAGCACCGCCCCTGCCAAGCGCCAAAACACACCTCAGCCAATCAGCAGTAAGGGGCGTGTCCACTCATTAGGGGGGAGGTGCCTCCCTGCGTCCCAATGTCCATACTATCCATCCTAAATAGTATGTGAGATCAAAATAAGTGTGTCCCAAAGCATAGTATGTTGAAAAGAGTGTGCCAAAAGACCCCGGATGGTCTACTATTTCCGGTAGATTTTCGAAGTGTGGATCCGTGCACACTATAACAGCTAATATTGACCACAACCCATTGCGCTCTGGAGGAGGATTCAGTTCAGAACTACAAACACGAGTAAAAAAGTGTTAAAAAACTACAAAACATGGCGGATATGCGCAATCGACGCTGAGAGCTTTGAGTGACTAAAAATCAGTTCAACCTGATAGAAAATATATATTTAATGTTATCCGTGTTATTTTTCATCTGCAAATACCAATGTGGACTTTTATAAATATCCAAATGGCCATTAACTTTTAAATGCATCATTATGCATTAATATGAGGAGAGTTCTCCACATGAAAGACCCGCGACTGCAGATCAACATTTCTCTCCGATACAGTAGGAATTTAACTAAATGAAATGTGGAGGATGTAAGATGACTGACAGGCCAGTTTACGGTGACAGGATGCGACAGAGAGCAAAGACGCGATTGTATAACGTGATAGTATGTCCCAAAGCTTGTCTACTCTTTTGCTACACACTCAAAAGTAAGTACTTTTTGTTCACAGAAAGAGTACATACTTTTAGGGCGTAGTATAAGTAGGCGAATTGGGACGCAGCACCTGTGTTGCATAGCTTGTTTGTGAATTCAGGGTTCCCACTCTTTTTCAGCGATCATTTTCCAGGACTTTTCCAGGACATTTTCAATTTTACAACAATGGGAATAAAAGACTGCACTGCAAAAAATGCTGTTCTTACTTAGAGTTTTTGTCTTGTTTCTAGTC